>JABSTT010006271.1:0-13488 GCA_013339685.2 Hyalomma asiaticum | reverse complement strand
GTGGCCGGTGCAATGATCCCGCCTCCAGAGCGTTCGGCAATGTGGTCGACCCGCATGGTCACCAAGATGTGCAGCTGGCACACGTGGGCCTCTCGGCCAGCACGTTCCTGCGGCCCGTCCTTCACGCGCTTTTTTGCTCTGTACATTGGTGACTGTAGAGGTAAATAAGTCCATTATTTTTTGATGCCAGGGTAAGCTCCCGAATAAAAGAATCATAATTTGAAAGCATTTATACAAATCTACGAGCTTCTGTTTTGTTGGAATACCAGTACCGATGCTCCAAGTCGATGTTCCCACCATGGTGACTAAAATGCCCACAGGACCGCGGGGCTTCGTGTCGTATTCCGCTACTGGACTTTGGCGAGCAATACAATCTCCGTCTTTCTTTCACACGGCTGTTTTTTCTGAGGTCTTAAAATAGGCTGCTCATAAATCCGCTGACGCCCTAATAAACGGGTTCAGCTGAACTCGCAAGTGAAGCTGCGCATGAATGAGCAAGTACTAAACGTTTTGAAGTGCTAGATATAGCGGCACCGAATGCACATCGAGTTAATCGAACATGCGCATCAAATGTCATCAGCGTGTACAGAATAATCACGTCGACGCCCTCGGTAAGCGCCCACTGCACCGCGTAAAGGTCTCCTTCTGTGGGCTCTGCTTCTCCTATAAGTTACTATATAAAGGTTACATCGCAACTCGCCTTCCATATACCTTTAGGCACGCTCATTTTCGACGTTGTAACCTATATACTCGACAAGCGTTCACGAAAACATCAAAACATTCCAGATGTAACCTTTTTTTTAATGGGTACTTCTGATTAAAAGTTACCATAGAAGGTACCGTGCTAAGAGTGTATGACGTCAATACGCTTTCAATTGTGCGTGAAATGACGTGTTTCTATAGAAGGCATTTTTAGACTTTCTATAGTCGTCCTATTGAAAACATTCTATAGATGGCGAGTTCCTTTTGAGTTCCTTTAGACCCTATAGGAACTAATTAGGAGTTCTAAAGGAACTCTAAATCCATTTTCGTAAGGGTTGAATCACAGAGAATTCAGGGGAGGTGTGCAGGGATCGCCCCTGAAGGGGACGGTCCTTAAAAACGCTAGGTGGGGATCCCTAGTACGGGACCCCATTGGCATCGGCCGCCGCTTGGGCTCGTCCCACCAAGGCCTTTGGGGCATGAAGGTCAGTGCAGCCAAGCAGGGTCGCCTCCCAGTCCTCCCTGGTTGGGTTGGGGATAGGGGGTATAGCGGGATTAGAGGGGCAGGCCCACACCATGTGGTAGATGTCCGAAGACATCTCCCCACAGTGCGAGCACCTGCCGGAAAAGGCGGGATCGAAGTGTTTGAGAGCTGCCGGGCATAGCATAGTGTTTGTGTACAGTCGGAGTAGAAGCTGCTCCTCCGCTTTACTTAAGCCTTTACACGGACGTGGATATAAAGGCTGTGATCACACGTACGGCGCACGACGCTACGTACCACACGTCGTAATCACTGTCTTCTTAGCTGGAAGAACTTCTGCTTGTCCTGCCGTTGTCGCTAAACGCGAGCTCCACTCTCTTGTGCACTCCAGCTCCCAGCCGCAGCGAACACAGCCATTTCGACAGACAAGACGGAAGTGACGCGAGGACGCGGCCTGCTTCCGCCCGAATCTGTCTGAATCCGTGCCTCGGCGCTGGAGCAGGTCAGAGCGCCCTGGCGCGGTTTGAGTTGCTCCGAATCGGCCAGTGAAACGCACCAACCCGCTCCCGCTCGGCCAGTGAAACACGGATTACCGGCAGGAGCTTTGTTCATATGTTTGACATAGCCACTTCCTGCACCTGGCGACATACAGCTCAGTAGTCTGACGTATTCGTCAACCAAAGAAAAACGCTCTTTTCCACTCCTGGAAGCTCGAGAAAACCCTGCTTCATCTGGCAGCACTGTGAATCATATAAACAAAGATGACTAAGATATGCAGGGTCATGGCCGGTCTTTCGCTTCACGCTATGCTGATGTTTCTGGCTTGAGGCAATAAATACTGGTGTTGTTTAGAACACGAAAAGGTGCTTGCAGCTGATCGCCTCATATTATATCGTTCCAAAATGTTTCAGTGGAGAAGCGAAGTATATTTGGGCGCTTCGAGTGCGAACGTCTAGCCTGTCCAGCAAGCTGCTTCAGCTAAGTTGTGCAAATCAGGAACATTCCAAGCGAGCCGGCGGTGTAGGTATGCTAGCGTTTGTGAGGAGCAGCCCTCTCTGCTCGTCACAACGCACGTGTGTGCATCATATCTCCCGCTTCTCTCACTTCTGCTCACGTTGCACACGTGGACAAGTGAGCGAGCGAGAATATTTCTGCCGCTTAATATGAGCATAAGTAACGTTACGACTGACGCAGAAAACAGGCTTAGGCAAATGCAGCGTACATCTGTTACACCCAAATCGCTTGAGTATAGAAGAAAGCACACACCTAAATAGTTCTTCATCGTTTCTTTGTGCTCATATGTGAAAATTAAATTCTTAGTCCGCTACTATATTACTGGTAAATTGTGTTCGTCTGCTGCACGCCCACCGCCGCATAATGCCAGAAAAATGCTCTTGTCAGCTCTCCGAAAATGCATGTTGTTTTCGATTTTCCAATCAGTCCTACAGTAAAAAAGGGCAAAGCCGTCTGAGTTATACGAAGTGGTGTTCAGTTATAATCAAAATTTTAATGAAAGCAGAGCTAAATCACATGTGGTCGAAATATAGGAAAACAATGATTACGAAGCAATAAATCATGCTATAGAACACGAAGCTAGTCGCTATACTAAAATGAATATAGTATGAAGTAGGGAAAGTGTATCTCATGTATAATCCTTTATTTTCGCCGGAGCGTTAAAACATAAAAGTGTCATCATCATCATTATATTTTTTATTCCATTGCAGGAGCCTATCCCAATTATTTCGAATTTTCCATGTCCTGAGAGAGTTGGTTCCACTTTGTGCCCTCTGGCTTCTTCATTTCATCGCTCCATTTAACCTTTTGCCGGCCACATTTGCATTTTACTTCTCTTGCTATTGTCATGAGTAAAATGGCCTAACACACGAAGGATTTATGACGTCTCTGAAACGGATATCCGAGACGTTAAATACGTCACAGAAACGGCACGCGTAAGAAGCGTTAGTCTAGGATGCGTCGTATATCTCGTCTAATGTCCGGCTTCTTGCGCATAAAAGAGACGTTTCGTTAACGTCTTCGAAACGTCATCAAAAAGCTGGTCTTTTTGACGGCTTAGGGGAGACTCCAACAATCCCATTTCCCGCGATTTCTGAATCCGTTTAAAGACTTACCAAAGACGTCATCGAAAAGCTGTCCCTGAAACGTTAGCCGTAATCTGAAAATAGAACCAGGAATCGTGCTCGGGAACGAGGCGCGCCCACCCAAATTTTCATCTTGTTGCCAACCTCACACATCATTTCGCAGACGACTGCGTCATTTATAAAAACCATAACCAGCAACAATGACGTCATTTCACTACAGACAGACCTAAATAGGCTAACAGAATGGTGTAGAATATGGCAAATGGAAATCAATATTTCAAAGACTAAACACATGCAATTCGCTTCAACTGTTCGCCCAAACGCTAACCAATATAAAATACGCGGTGCTAACATCTGCCCAGTATCCTCATTTAAATACCTTGGTGTATATTTTATGTCAAACTTAAGGTGGAATGGGTCATTGAACACGTCACCTCTAAAGCATGCAAAAAATTAGGATACCTTAGACGACGCTTACATCTCGCAAACACTGATACAAGGCTTCGTGCGTATAATTCCCTCGTCAGGCCTTCTTTGGAATATGCTTCCATCATTTGGCACCCACATCACGCTTACTTGTCTAACCTACTCGAATCTGTCCAAAATAAAGCAGCCCGGTTTATCGCGTCTTCGTATTCTCGTTACATAAGTGTAACTGCCTTGAAGAAAAGCTAAATCTTGTTAGCCTTGACTCGCGCAGAAAATTTGCGCGGTTGGTGTTTTTTCATAATTCTATCATGGTAACACCCCATTTGCTCGAGCTAACCTTCTGCCTGCTCCCAATGTATCGATTCGGCGAGACCATGTTCATAAAATAAAACCAATATTTGCCCGGACCAACTCTTATCAAAACTCACCGTTAGTACTATGGATTACAGAATGGAACTCTTTGCCCTCATCTATCGTGTCACATACAAAGTTATCGTGCGCCCTAGTTTTTTTTTTCCTTTTTTATTTCTTGGACGGCACCACGTTTTCCGCCCGCCTGCTGCGTCTGCTGCTTGCTCTTGCAGTAAACATGGCGTCCCCGGTGCCGGTGGTACCGTGTGCGGCCGCGAACTCTCCTTTTAGTTCTCCGAGGAGGCTATACGCTAAGTGTGACAAGAAGTGGGTCTCCAAGCAAACGAAGCAGGTTATCTGCAACGTCTACGCTGGAGTAAGGCGCCGCGAGCCCGAGCTGTCGACGAATTCTGTGTGCCGGACTGTCGCCGAACTCACCGGAGTGAGTATGCGAACGGTAACACGAATCAAGGCTGAAGCTCTGCGGGCCCCACTTTCCTCTCCAAAGCGTAAGAAACTGGATATCTCGGTCTCGGGCGAAGCTGGGAAGCGCATGACCGCCAAGACGAGGCTGCTGCGCTACGACACGTTTGCGTTGGCAGCATTGCGGCGCAAAGTGCACGGCTACTTCATGCGCAAATAAATGTTTCTCCTCTCTCTCTCCACACTAAATTGTTAAACGCACATGGTCATTAGAGTTGTACTTTGCCTTGTGTATCTTTTCAGACTTTCTTGTTGCCTCATCTGAATTGTGCTTCAGCTTGTATCCTATTTCTATGTAGTTCTATGTGCTTCAGTTCTGTAGTTCTATTCGTTGTTTAACGAGAATGATGATAGTAGAAATTGTTTAACTCGAAGGACATGTCATTTCATTTATTTCGCGGTTCTGTGTTCACTTTACCATAATATGTACACACCTTTTTTTGTACCCACGCTTGTATCCCCCCCCCCCCCCCCCCCTATGTAATGCCCTTTTTGGGCCCTTAGGGTATTCGTATAAATAAATAAATAAATAAATAAATAAATAAATAAATTATATAAAGGAAAATCTGACATATAGCTAAACACTTTAGGAGAACAATGACCCCAAGGCATTTGCTCCCCTAAGGCATTAACTCTGTGGTTCCCAAGGTGTCAACGGGATCACAATTTTGAGGGCACCCCTGATCCGCGAACACAGTCCCTGCTTTATGGTATTAGCTGCGCCCTGCTATGTTACCAGCTGCACCATGACCTTTTCGGTGCTGCGGAGTGGGGAGTAGTGCCGGCTGAATACTTTCGTAGTTACGTCCTAGGAAGCAGTCCTTGCGTCGCACTTGCCTGGAACTTTTTTTTTTTTTTCGGGGGGGGGGGGGGGTCGAAGCATCAGCATTGAGTGCAACAAAGCAATAATAGTGCAGTAAGGTAGGCACACAGTTGTCTGCAGGGACTTCATCAGTCTTACCATTTAAGTCACAATTAGTTGTCATGCATACAAAAATCAATCTAGCATCTACTTTGTAGAGTATAAAGCAAATCTACCAAAATTGTAATGACATATCTATCCACAGTGAAGGATAGACAGTTTCTTGGCAAGCGGCCTAACAGGGAGGCCCCTGTACCAATTATCATGAAGTCAAAGCGCTGCGAGATCAACATTTTATTGAGAAACTAATGTGTGCACGTTAAAAAAGAAGAAAATGAGAAATGCGAGAAAAATAAAACCACAAATATTCAAAAAGAGCTGCAGAAGAAATAAGTTAAATATTGAAACGGGCACAGGAATACGCTTCTAACGGTAGTGTATTCTATACTCGGCGACAGCTTTCCTTGACAGCACTGTGGAAGCTACAGAGCCGAATCGCCTGCATGCGCGCGCGCCAGGAAATAGTACCTATTTTATTTTCTTATTCTAATGGCTACTTGGCACGAATAAATAAAACGTTCTTCATTATAAGGATAGAACAAGTATGGGAAGCTGTTCATGGAAAAGAAGTTATCGTGCGCCCTAGTTTTTTTTTTCCTTTTTTATTTCTTGGACGGCACCACGTTTTCCGCCCGCCTGCTGCGTCTGCTGCTTGCTCTTGCAGTAAACATGGCGTCCCCGGTGCCGGTGGTACCGTGTGCGGCCGCGAACTCTCCTTTAGTTCTCCGAGGAGGCTATACGCTAAGTGTGACAAGAAGTGGGTCTCCAAGCAAACGAAGCAGGTTATCTGCAACGTCTACGCTGGAGTAAGGCGCCGCGAGCCCGAGCTGTCGACGAATTCTGTGTGCCGGACTGTCGCCGAACTCACCGGAGTGAGTATGCGAACGGTAACACGAATCAAGGCTGAAGCTCTGCGGGCCCCACTTTCCTCTCCAAAGCGTAAGAAAATGGATATCTCGGTCTCGGGCGAAGCTGGGAAGCGCATGACCGCCAAGACGAGGCTGCTGCGCTACGACACGTTTGCGTTGGCAGCATTGCGGCGCAAAGTGCACGGCTACTTCATGCGCAATGAAATGCCTACGGCCGAGAAGCTACGCAACGACGTCATCAGCGACACTGACATGGACATGCCGACGATCAGCACTCGCACGATGCAACGAATGCTGAACGACTTGGGGTTCCTCTTCCGAAAGAGAAAAAGGAATTCCGCATTGCTCGAACGAGACGACATCGTTGCTTGGCGTCGAAAGTACCTCCGTACAATCCGAGAAATGCGGAGGCAGCAGCGGTAAGTTGTTGCGTTCTTTTAATTACTGCAAACTTTCGTTGCGCGTGCTTGTTGGTAAAGTGTAGACGCGAATGGTCAGCATGCTTGTGTACCTAATGGTGAGCGAAAACGAGAGGTATGCTTTGCATCAGTGATCGCCAAACGTGTGCTGTTGACGCGAGTGATGGAAAGCCTGCACAATCCTAACTTAAGTCGCAGCGAAATTTCCCAGTAAAATAAGGTAGCTGTTCGTGCTTGTGCTTGTACGGTGGATAATAGTATCAGCCGAGGATGCGATGATCTGTGCCGAAGATGTAACTGATCGTTTCGCCATTGCAGAATTTCCCGTCGCATTGTTTGGGAAGATTTACTGCCTTTCCGCGTAGGAGCAAGGAATCTGAATGGCTTGAAGGAAAGAATAGCTAATTTTATTCGGCGAATATGCTGTGCACATGATTGGGGATGTGGTTGCATTAGCTTTTATGAGCAGCCTGAAACATGTTTTGTAATCATTCGCTTCAGTCTTTCTCAGGGGAAGTTTTGCCAGCTCATCTTTGTTATATGTATTCACATGGGTTTTGTCAGTGGATCCTTCGCGCTGTAACAGAGGCATAACTTTGAATCAAGGCCGCTGGTTATTAATGGGCTGTTGCCAGTGAAAGTACGCTCTTAACTATACGACTGATTTCTTTTCTTTTACAGGACCATATACTACCTTGATGAGACCTGGGTAAACGCTGGCCACACTAAGGAGACCGTATGGACAGACACCAAAGTGATGTCCCGGCAAGACGCATTTCGTCAAGGCCTCTCAACAGGTCTCCGTGCACCGAGCGGTAAAGGAGGACGCCTGATTGTTTTGCATGCTGGCAGTGCGGAAGGCTTTGTCGATGGAGCCGCCCTTGTTTTTCGTGCCAAGAAGGGCGCTGGTGATTACCACGCAGAAATGGATGCTGCGCGTTTTCAAAATGGTTTGTTGAACAGTTGCTACCGAACATCAAGCCACGCAGTGTGATTGTGATGGATAATGCATCGTATCACAGTGCTCAAGTTGAAAAGGTGCCAAGTTCATCATCAAGAAAAGCCGACATCCAGTGCTGGTTGAAATCGAAAAGTATCCCTTTTTCGGATGACTATCTGAAGAGCGAACTGCTGCAGCTCGTTACGCAGAATAAGCACATGTTCCTTGCTTACCAGATTGACACACTTGCCAGCGCGGCCGGTCATGAGGTTGTGCGCTTGCCTCCTTACCACTGTGAGCTCAATCCAATAGAGCTCGTGTGGAGCCAGGTCAAAGGCTATGTTGCTTCAAAGAACACTGACTTCAAGATCGATTCAGTCGAGAAGCTGTTGCTGGAAGGAATCGCGGGTGTGACCCCGCAGAACTGGTTCCGAGACTGCAATCACGTGATAAAGCTTGAGGATGAGACATGGGAGCGGGATGGCATTATAGACAGCCAAACAGAAAGTCTGATAATTTCTTTGGGCACAGATTCGAGTACTTCTGATGAGTCGTGCAGCTCTGACATGAGCGGAATTGATGAACTGCCATGAGCATCTCCATGTGTGCTTTTTCAAAGCTTCAACCAAAAGATTGCACGCGTGCCTAACCAGAAACTGTGATATTGCTTTTGCGGTCCATCAGTCACTGCTATTTAGTTACTTTTTATTGCTTATTGACTTCATTTTAATTTAATCTGCTGATTTCTCTATGTTTCGTTGCACTTCGTGTATGTTCTGGTTACATTGCCGTGGTGTGATAATAATTGTTGGGATATTGTGTGCCAAAACAACAATGTGGTTATGTGACATGCCGTGCTAGAGGGTTGCACAAGTTGTGACCACCCGGTGTTGTTTAACATGCACCGAAACATAAGTACACGGGCGTTTGGCATTTCTGATCCATCGACATGCGACAGGCTCAAACCTGTGCTTTTTGTGTCAGTGGCCGTGTACTGTGTGCGGTACTGTCACAGCGGCTCTGATGTGATGATGTATCACAGCCATGGACATTTACATTATACGCTGCATCAGCGGAAAACCACATTTCTTAGTTGAGGATTGAAGTCTTGAAAGTTTGTTCATTTTTCTGTGTGATCTCATGCCGGCAGTGCTTGATGCCTTGTTTCATTGCTGTCTCAATGGGACCTGAAAGTGTGATACTGCTTCTTGTCATTGTTTTGTTCTTCATTTACTCATTTCCTAATGTTTCTACCATCTCATTCTTCGTATCAATGTGTTCCTGCTCTTACCTATTTTCATTTGTTTATTATAAATGGTCTTATGGCAAGCAATGCCAGCAACGAGTTATGGTTATCACATTCTGTTCCACAAGTGCAAAAATGTTATGTTGACATAGAGTTCCAGCAACGAGTTATGGTTATCATGTTCTGGTCACAGTGCAAAATGTTATGTCGACATGGAGTGCCAGAAAAAAGTTATGGGCATCACGTTCAGGTGCCACAAGTGCAAAAATGTTATGTTGACATAGAGTTCCAGCAACGAGTTATGGTTATCATGTTCTGGTCACAAGTGCAAAATGTTATGTCGACATGGAGGCCAGAAAAAAGTTATGGGCATCACGTTCAGGTGCCACAAGTGCAAAAATGTTATGTTGACAGAGTTCCAGCAACGAGTATGGTTATCATGTTCTGGTCACAAGTGCAAAATGTTATGTCGACATGGAGGCCAGAAAAAAGTTATGGGCATCACGTTCAGGTGCCACAAGTGCAAAAATGTTATGTTGACAGAGTTCCAGCAACGAGTTATGGTTATCATGTTCTGGTCACAAGTGCAAAATGTTATGTCGAAAAGGTGCCAAGTTCATCATCAAGAAAAGCCGACATCCAGTGCTGGTTGAAATCGAAAAGTATCCCTTTTTCGGATGACTATCTGAAGAGCGAACTGCTGCAGCTCGTTAAGCAGAATAAGCACATGTTCCTTGCTTACCAGATTGACACACTTGCCAGCGCGGCCGGTCATGAGGTTGTGCGCTTGCCTCCTTACCACTGTGAGCTCAATCCAATAGAGCTCGTGTGGAGCCAGGTCAAAGGCTATGTTGCTTCAAAGAACACTGACTTCAAGATCGATTCAGTCGAGAAGCTGTTGCTGGAAGGAATCGCGGGTGTGACCCCGCAGAACTGGTTCCGAGACTGCAATCACGTGATAAAGCTTGAGGATGAGACATGGGAGCGGGATGGCATTATAGACAGCCAAACAGAAAGTCTGATAATTTCTTTGGGCACAGATTCGAGTACTTCTGATGAGTCGTGCAGCTCTGACATGAGCGGAATTGATGAACTGCCATGAGCATCTCCATGTGTGCTTTTTCAAAGCTTCAACCAAAAGATTGCACGCGTGCCTAACCAGAAACTGTGATATTGCTTTTGCGGTCCATCAGTCACTGCTATTTAGTTACTTTTTATTGCTTATTGACTTCATTTTAATTTAATCTGCTGATTTCTCTATGTTTCGTTGCACTTCGTGTATGTTCTGGTTACATTGCCGTGGTGTGATAATAATTGTTGGGATATTGTGTGCCAAAACAACAATGTGGTTATGTGACATGCCGTGCTAGAGGGTTGCACAAGTTGTGACCACCCGGTGTTGTTTAACATGCACCGAAACATAAGTACACGGGCGTTTGGCATTTCTGATCCATCGACATGCGACAGGCTCAAACCTGTGCTTTTTGTGTCAGTGGCCGTGTACTGTGTGCGGTACTGTCACAGCGGCTCTGATGTGATGATGTATCACAGCCATGGACATTTACATTATACGCTGCATCAGCGAAAACCACATTTCTTAGTTGAGGATTGAAGTCTTGAAAGTTTGTTCATTTTTCTGTGTGATCTCATGCCGGCAGTGCTTGATGCCTTGTTTCATTGCTGTCTCAATGGGACCTGAAAGTGTGATACTGCTTCTTGTCATTGTTTTGTTCTTCATTTACTCATTTCCTAATGTTTCTACCATCTCATTCTTCGTTATCAATGTGTTCCTGCTCTTACCTATTTTCATTTGTTTATTATAAATGGTTCTTATGGCAAGCAATGCCAGCAACGAGTTATGGTTATCACATTCTGTTCCACAAGTGCAAAAATGTTATGTTGACATAGAGTTCCAGCAACGAGTTAGGTTATCATGTTCTGGTCACAAGTTGCAAATGTTATGTCGACATGGAGTGCCAGAAAAAAGTTATGGGCATCACGTTCAGGTGCCACAAGTGCAAAAATGTTATGTTGACAGAGTTCCAGCAACGAGTTATGGTTATCATGTTCTGGTCACAAGTGCAAAATGTTTATGTCGACATGGAGTGCCAGAAAAAAAGTTATGGGCATCACGTTCAGGTGCCACAAGTGCAAAAATGTTATGTTGACAGAGTTCCAGCAACGAGTTATGGTTATCATGTTCTGGTCACAAGTGCAAATGTTATGTCGACATGGAGTGCCAGAAAAAAGTTATGGGCATCACGTTCAGGTGCACAAGTGCAAAAATGTTATGTTGACAGAGTTCCAGCAACGAGTTATGGTTATCATGTTCTGGTCACAAGTGCAAAATGTTATGTCGACATGGAGTGCCAGAAAAAAAGTTATGGGCATCACGTTCAGGTGCACAAGTGCAAAAATGTTATGTTGACATAGAGTTCCAGCAACGAGTTATGGTTATCATGTTCTGGTCACAAGTGCAAAATGTTATGTCGACATGGAGTGCCAGAAAAAGTTATGGGCATCACGTTCAGGTGCCACAAGTGCAAAAATGTTATGTGGACATAGAGTTCAGCAAACGAGTTAGGGTTATATGTTCTGGTCCAAGTGCAAATGTTTATGTCGACATGGGAGTGCCAGAAAAAAGTTATGGCATCACAGTTCAGGTGCCACAAGTGCAAAAATGTTATGTTGACAGAGTTCCAGCAACGAGTTATGGTTATCATGTTTGGTCACAAGTGCAAATGTTATGTCGACATGGAGTGCCAGAAAAAGTAGGGCATCACGTCAGGTGCCACAAGTGCAAAAATGTATGTGGACAGAGTTCCAGCAACGAGTTATGGTATCATGTTCTGGTCACAGGTGCCAAATGTTATGTCGACATGGAGTGCAAGCAAAAGTTACGGCTATCACGTTCTGTGCCACAAGTGCAAAAACACAAGTGCAAAATGTTATGTTAATAATAATTCATGGTGTTTAACGTACGGAAACCACGATATGATTATGAGAGACGTCGCAGTGCAGGGCTCCGGAAATTTTGACCTTCTGGGGTTCTTTAACGTGCCCCTAAATCTAAATACACGGGCCTCGAGAATTTTCCCGTATGGCTGTGATGCAATAAAAGATATGAACTGTTTTTATGCATACTTTATTTTTTTCTACCAATAACAATTCGTATTATAGACAATACCTGTTACATACTGCATGCACAGGGATGGCAAAAAACAACGATGGCCAACACACTACATGAAGGTGCTTGACGAGCGAAGCTCAATAAATAAATCTGTATCAGTCTCTATTCAATTAAGCGTAAGCTCTCTTAAAATCTTCCAATTCAGTGGTATCATGGTATTTGCGTATTTTTGCTGCGGTGTGTGCTTGGAGACGTTCGTCATCTTGCATAGTTTGCATAGCTATTATATTTTCACGGGGTCATGACGTTGACGAAGGCAGCAGTCGGCCGGTAAACGGAAAGTCGGATTACAGCTATGCACACGGGCGCTGATAGAGGCGAGTACAGCATCGGCCGTGGAAAAGCTGCTCATCGTTGGGACGCGCCGTCTTTTATACATCACGCATCGAACTTTCCAGCCTTATCACTGGTGGCCGCGCAAGCTCTGAGATAAGCTTGACTGTTCGCGTCTTGCGCGCAATCTTAACAACGATCTACAACAATTGTGAGGCTTCTCGAACACTGAGGCGCAGTCTGCGCCGATCATTGCTGACAGTCTTTGTGGGCGTAAACCGAATACAGCAAAACCTAAACAAGACAGGCCCGTGGCAGGATCGTGCCGCAACCGGCCTTCCATTTCGCCTGTACCAGGGCTCAATACTGTAAACGTTAACATTCGAGCACGTGTGGCGGGTACCCGTATATACTGGGCTGAACACGGAACCTAAACTTCACTGTTATAACGGCTGAATAATGCTGGGAAAACGTTCTGAACAGCGGAAACTTTTATATGTACCAGTATATATACAGCACAGTAACTAGCTGCATGTATGCACTCTCATCAAAGTTTAACTCTGACGTTCCCATTTTGCATGCGTACATTTTGCTAAACACACTAGCGCTGCGAGCAAGCGAAAACCGAAACTGGAACTGAAATCGGCTGCAAGCTGCCGGACTACTTGCGTAGTAACACAAATGTGCGGAGGCCCCGCCTCCGTAGCCTTCGCTCCAATGTCAAGAAAAGCTGTCGCCGAGTATAGAACGGAGTGATTAGCCGGTGCAGCCCCAATGGCGGACCGTCAGCCTGCGCCCCACTCCTGTGTCTTCTTTGTTCCCTCGGGATCGTCGTCTTCGTCCGTGTTCTTGCACCGTGACATCACCCCCGGCGGCAAAAGCGCCGACCCGGCGCCAGCTAGACCGCGGCCACGTGGTAAGGCTTGAGACGACTGACGTGGACGACATCATACGACGCGGACGACGAGGAAGCATCGGCAGGAGCTATTTCATAGGTCACATCACTGAGTTGTCGGACAACGCGATATGGGCCGGAGTAGCGGGAGAGCAGCTTTTCCGAGAGGCCGACGTGCCTTGAAGGAGT
>JABSTT010006269.1:0-14769 GCA_013339685.2 Hyalomma asiaticum | reverse complement strand
ACAAAGCAATTATGTTCAGTACTGACAAAAACGAATACACACTGTTTTGTAACGCAATCACCAGGATACACACGCTACTAAACGGAGTCGTCTGTGCTTGTGGCAGTGATATATGTTCTATCGGCGTCCCCGCCTCCTGCAATCTGATTGTTTCGCACGTTATTACCGACGTTGCTGAAATGCTACTTTTGTTCCATCAACACCGTAAAAGGGCTACAGGACGACCAGCACGTCACACCCCCCCCCCCCCCACGCACACACACACACACGCACGCACGCACGCACGCACACTCACAAGTACAGCGCGGGGGGGGGGCGGGGGGGGCGGGGGGGCAGTCGCCTGACAGAACCACAAACATACCTGCTGTTCCTCTGACCACTCATCCTTGCTTTGTGAACACACCGCCCGGGCTGTCTTATGCGATTCCTGCGCACCAACAGCAATTTCGCAATGAAGTAATCAAGTTACGTAATTCAGTGACTTCATTGCACTCACCAAGTCCCGGAGGCTTTCCCGTCGACAGTCTCATCAAATGGCTGAACTTTCTTCTCCAGAACCGCAGTCGTAGTTTATCACATCACTGGAAAGGGACTTTCTCAGAAGGTGCACTCGCTATTCGACCACGTACTTGCATAATCGACAAACTGGGCAAAACAGCTTCCTTGCGAGCACGCACAAAGTTCCGCGTCGGTCGTGGCTGTCGCTGGGAAGAGGCGACTACGACGCTCCATCCGCCGGCGACCGCGTGCTGTACAACGCCCTAACATGTTAAATTTGTCCACTCGATGAGCGCCAACGATGATAAACGCACAATACCCCACGTAATATTAGTAAACACGTTGAAAACACGCGGACGAAATGCATCACACGCGCCGCAGTCAGCCTGTTGAACAAGACCTGTTCCAACGGCTCGCTCAGTGAGAAAATTTCATAGGGGGCAGTAGTGTTATGTTGTCATACCATATTTTTAAAAAGTGTAATTTTGACCTTGGTAGGAGGTGCAAGCCGTGCTTGCAACGCGTACTGGTTCTTTATGCCTAGGCTTGAAAATGTATGTTATTTTTGGTCAAATGAGAGAGGTTATATCTACATAATTTCTAAGCTCGCGCCGCAAGCGATGGTGAGATAAAAGCACAGCCTTAGAGATCCGTCTTTCGTACGGATCTCTAAGGTTGTGTAGCTGTAGCGCCTCATCGCTACAGCTGATGACCGAAGATCAGCAGACTTACTGTGTGGTAACAGAGGGGCGCATTCTTGCGCCTCAAAGGGGCAGTGAGGGGGGGCGTGGAAGTTTCGGCAACGTGTTTTAATGAGCGGAGGTAGATGAGGAAAAAAAATGCTCATTATCCAAGTTTGTCTCCTGAGCCAGCGCTGCTACAGGGAGCAGAGGTGGGGGCATTGTGGAAGTTCCTCCTCGCATCTCCTTCCCCCACCCCTCTTTACCACCCTGAGTTTGTTTACAAGAAGGGGGGGGGAGGCAGTGCCGTACTTAGACAACTTCGTCTTCGGTAAGGTCCACTTTCCTACTAATGCAATGAATTTATATAAAGTCCATACAGTCTGAACGTAACCAAATAAAGGTAGTTACTTGCGCCAACACTTTTGTCATGCCTTTATTATCGTCGCATATAGACATATAATAGTCCTATGCGAACATCCAAATGCCGAGTTTAACAGTTTCTGCTTGTTCTGGAGTAGCTATATTCACTACGCGTAATACTTCGTTCCAGTGCTAATATTATTTCATTCTGAATTTGTGTACAGATTCAGTAATTAAACATGTGCAGGAAATTGACCGCTGCAAGTGCATCGCGTTCATTGAAATTGTAGTTAACCCAGAAAATTTATTGCGCAAAGCTTTCCCACGTGCAGGTATAAGAATGGTCCACACGCACACGCGCGCACACACACACACACACACACACACGCACACACACACACACACACACACACACACACACACACACACACACACACACACACACACACACACACACACACACACACACACACACACACACACACACACACACACACACACACACACACACACACACACACACACACACACACACACACACACACACACACACGGTTATCTTTGGTATGTCTTGCAGGTGTCAGTTTACTCTCACGGTGACTCTTCTTACAAGAGTCGCGAGCCGTACGGAGTCAACTGACCCCCTCAGAAAAGTTTGACCCTCCTTGGTGGGTTTCTGCGACAGGCCAAGAGAGTCAGAGTGCAGTGACTCTCTTTTGACTCTTATTTTTCTTAGAGTGTTCCGCGCTGGTCCTCCCTTATTGGTATATTCATTATTTATAGGCAAAATCGATCAATCCCTGACCAATCCGGAATTCATGATTGGTCAGCCATGACATGACAGACATAACTGACCGGAGTAGTGTTCCATAATATGTAGTGCGGTATATGCCTCCTGAAGCGCTGAAGGAACGCGTTAAATATCGGTCGATGGATGTAGTAATTGGCCACAGGCACTTGAAATCGCAGGGAGAGATCACTATCATCATTATAAATTGCATGCAATTTTTATGGGAGCTTCCAGAAGCGCTTCTCAAGGACTGGTTGTGATGAAAGCCGGGACGCTCAAACTGTAGCTATAGATCCTTGAAAAAAATAAGTGTCGCCATGATAGTGTGCCACATACTATGTTACTCCAGAAGCACGTCTTATGAAATAAAGGAAAGGAAAACAGACGAAACATTCCCGATCTGAAAAATATTTCAATTTGGCATCGTCGTCGCACAGTTCTACGAGAATATCTATTAACAATGAAAAGAGTACGCACAGAAAACACAATAGCCACTGGGGATTTTGATGCGAAAGTAGGAACACAACAATGCGCGGAACAAGCGAACTGACAACTACGGATGTCGGCAAAGGGAAAGACCATGGAGATAGGCCATAGTGCAAGTTGCAGAGCAAAACCGCCTCCGAATAACGAATAAGTTATTTAGAAGCATAATATACATATTAGAAGGGGACATGGCAAATCCCAACAAGGGCGAAGAACGCAGCAGAGTTGAAACCCTTGACAGTCGAACTGTTTATTGGGCGAAGCTATGCCAGCCAAGGAAATCACATAGCAAAACGCCCATAGCGGCGTGAGCAGTCGTCTGTCGATGATAAAAACTGATCAGCGTGGAAATTCCTCGACCTTTATGCATTCATCAACGTGTATTTCTGCTTTTTTATCACTGGGATTCTAGAAGGCACTCAAATATGGGCGCAGAGCGTGCGAAACATGTAGAAATATCGACATCATTCTCGAGGCACCATTCAATAGCAGCGCAACGGGCGCTACGAGTCACTGGATGGGCATAACGGCGCTCGCCGTAAACAAGTTGTTTGTTGTTTTGTGGGGTTTTACGTCCCAAAACCAGTTCTGATTACGAGAGACGCCGTAGTGGAGGGCTCCGGAAATTTCGACCACCTGGGGTTCTTTAACGTGCACTGCCATCGCACAGCACACGGGCCTCAACATTTCGCCTCCATCGAAATGCAGCCGCCGCGGCCGGGATTCGATCCCGCGACCCTCGGATCAGCAGCCGAGTACCTTAGCCACTAGACCACCGTGGCGGGGCACGCCGTAAACAAGTGTGCGTGTCGATAAATAATGTGCCAGCATCCCGGCATAACTAAAGGCACAGATGTAGTAGGCAAGTTCGAATGCTGCGATCGCCAATTAGTAAGGGCGAAGATTGTACTTAACCTACAGAATACAAGAACTAAATTTGTTACTAGGAGACCCAAGACTCAGGAGGAATGAAAGCAAAGAACAAAGAATTTCAAAGTGGCCTGAAGAAAGTCAGAGCCTTAGACCTCACAGATGAAAATTTATGAGGAGTAAACAAAGCCAAAGTGATCTTCGAAACAGCTATAGATGGCGGAGGTAAAACAACAAGGTAAGCTGTAAGCAAATTGTTCCAATCTACTGAAGAGTCAAGAAATCAACACAGATGCGAGACCCAAAGCGCTGTGAGGAAATTTAACATCAAAGAAACAGGGTAGAGAAAAGTAGAAGCATTAAATCAGTCAAAAAGAAACTGCCCTTAGGGCAAAACAAATGCATGTGTTAGAAGATAAGGTAACCTTATCAACAACCTGAAAAATATTGGAGGTAGCAGATGGTTCATACTCTGAGATCAGAGAGGCTGCGTTACCTTAGTAGAAATGACATCATAGGAGAACGCTGAGGTTTAGTTTATAAGTGCTGACGAAGTCAGAAAACCCGTCCAAGGCATGTCCCGCGGTGAAGCAGCAGGTAAAGACGTCAATGAAAGAGTGTGGACATATTACCTTTCATGAACTTGCGTCACTCTTGACGAAATGTACCTAGATGTCGAGGTACCACTCAGCTGGAAAAATGGTAATATAACGCTAATACACAAGCAACCTCATATGAAAGAGCTCAAGAACTACAGACCAATGAGCCTACTCCCAGTAATGTGCAAGCTGTTTGCGAAACTAATCCATTCTAGGACAAGCGAAATACTCGACATTTACTGCTCTAGGGAGCGAGCTGGTTTCGGGAATGGCTGCTGAACAATGGACTACAGCCACGCTATCAACCTAATAATTTCGAAATTCGCTGAATACAATAATTATCTTTATATGGCATTTAAGAACTAGCAGAAAGCTTTTGATTCCATATGAATACAAGTGGTTATAGAGACCTTACGTCGATAATGAGTAGCTTAAAATTACGTTTAAACCATAAGTAACATCTACAAAGATGACACAGCCACCCTACTCCTCCACGAGAGGAGCAGGAAAATTCCGATCAAGAGAGGGTCTAATAAAGGGATAAAATGTCCCCGAAGTTATTCACTGCCTGTTTAGCGGTAGTGGTGAAGCGTCTAGACTGGGAAGAAAAGGGAACTAGAATAGACGGCAAATACCTGAGAAGTTTAAGATTCACAAAGGACATTGTGCTCTTTAGCAATAACGGTGACAAACTACAAAACACGACTGCAAATATGAACTAGGAAAGTTTTAATATGGGACTAAAAACGAAAAAAAAATTGCTCTCTACAGACTGGCCAAAAAGAGGAATTCTCAACTAGTAATCAGTTCTTAGAATGTGTGAAAGAATACGTATAGCTAGAGAAATTACTCACAGGGAAGCCTATCTAATGAAAAAGAAATTCTGCGTAGAGCAAAAATGGGCTGTAGCACATACGTAAGGCGTTCCCAAATCAAGCACTGGAAACTTGCCGCTGTCACTATGGGAAGAAGTGTTTAATCACTCCATTTTCCCAGTACTATTGTATGGTGGAGAGGCCTGGAGGACTTAATATAGGCCGACGATTATGATGTATTATCTTTTGAGTCCACGTCTTCTGTGGCGCCGATGACGATCGACGTGCTAGTGCATCACTATATACAGAGTGCATGCAGCTCATATTTACAGCGATGGGAAGAACAGTGTCATCGCATTGAGCCAAAGACTGAAGATGGCAAAAGAGTGACATTGGTGCTTTGCGAAGAGAATAAATAACTGCTTTCAATTTTGCCAACTAGTAACTAATGATGTGGCACTGGCCTTAGGGGTGATGAATTCGAGAAGTAGATTAGTTTAGTCCGGTGATTACCTCACATGTCCTCCCAATAAAGCAAACCACATTCTGGCGATCCGAGCTAGGCTTGCATAAATCTATTGATCGTCGATTTCAAGAACCCTTTAAGTTATGTATGTTAACCGGAGCAAATTACCAAAGAAGCAGAGAAAATGACGGGGAACAATAAGGAGGAGAAGCACTCGGAAGAAGCACGAGTGTGCGCACGGAGTGGCACGCAGCTAGACACAGGTGACGAGAGACGAAAACGAAGGTTCAAGTTGGATGAGCGAGGACTTTCTGCTGTCGCTATAGTCGAAGAAGGTCGCATCGGCAGCTTCGTTCTGTCGACGGGAGCAGAGGGTGTTCGGTTCAAGAGGCCATGACGCTGACCTGGCACTCCGTGGCGTGGCCGTTGACGTCAACGACGTTCGGGCAAGGCTCTTTGGAAGTGCTGCAGCCTCTTGTGGCAGTTCCGGATGCATCCGCAGCAGTCCCCCTTTGAAGATCGACCAGCAATTAACCCCCGAACGGAGCAGGGCGAGTAGATATGCATCCTCAGTGGCACGAGGGGGGTTCTATACGTTGAGAATAAAAAGAGAGGGCTGTTCATGTCGCTGAGGTAGTACCTCGAGAAAGACGTGGTGGACTGCAGGGAAGGGTAGATAGACTTGATTGACAACGAGCGTCCGCCGGGTGAGGATGGCCGTGACGGGATGGGGCAGAGGATGAGAAACCACTTGGTTGCGGGGGACGTAACCCGCGAGGGAAACGTCGGCGAGTTTCCTGCAGTACGATGATATCAGGACAGGCCGAGGGGTCTAGCTGTTGAAGGTGGAGAAGGACACTCTAAAAACTGCGGCCGGTTTCGCAGGAGTGAAACGACCCAGCTACTCTTGAGGGCATCGTTTTGCTCTAGCAAAACGTCGGATGGAGTGAAATGCCCATACCTCTTGCGGCATGAGAGAGTAAAATGCAATTTCACTCCTGCCACACACATGTGATGCTCGCATTCGCAGCCGCAAACATGGCGGCTGGGGTGGGAGCGGACGATTGAAGAAGACGACAGCCGCTTTGTGAAGTGTTTTTCGATAGAACTATAGCAGCGGCATTCCTACGACTTCCACGTACAACCTTTCGCGTACAAACGCGTGCAGTGTACGTTTAATGAACGGTGCCTTCCTCGACTACGAGCCTCAACGTACGGGAGTAATAGCTAGCTGCCTCTCCTGTGTTTTTCCCCGATCGAACGGCCGTACCCGTGCTAGTAAAACCCGCCAGTCTACACGCCTCGGATTCTTCGCTTACGTGTGCGAAACGAAGAGGAGTACACTTTCAGCGACACGGTAAGCTGTTGTGATCGTCGACGGCTGGTCTCCGACGACTCACTGGATTTAACTCATACTTGTAAAGAAAAAGACTTCGCTACGACTTCGGCATCGAGCCGTATGACGGCCATGAGCGCGTCGACGGTGAAAATACCGTGACTGCGATCCGTCCCGTTCGCAAGTCTGGTAAGTACAGCATAATACCCTAAACACTTCTGATCGGAGAGACTATATTTCATCTGTGTGTAAAATAACGAACGAGGAGTGCATATTTTGTGATCGCCAGCGGTTTTTCGCCGTACAGACGTGCTCGACGGACTCGTAAGGGAACGCCGTCGGAATGAAGCGGGTGGTAGCGGAGCACCCGGGTGCCGCTTTTCTTCGCTGGTGTTGATGAAATTCAGCCGCTATTATGTTCGTACTCGCTTCCTCAGGTGCATTTTACATCGCGAACCAGCACTGCGAACTCGCGTTTTCCCGTAAAACGGAATGCCAGCTCAAGATAGGAATGCGTTAATCTAAAAGACATTGTATATGTTCCGCGCGTTTAGATTAACAAAACTTGTGTGGCGAGCGGCTACCTATGAGCCAACGCTAAATATACACCTGTTCTGTGCATACTTTTTTGTTTAATTACGCAGAACAGTACCTTACCACTGGCGCTACACAGCAGGTCAAGTATAGCGGTTATATATACGGGACTTCAGTGTAAGACGGTGTATCGCGAGTGTGTTGTGGGCTTTGTGCTTTGCTGTGGTTGTGTTATTGGCGTGTATGTGCGTTCGTGTCATGTCAGCCTGTATGTTCTATGTTCAGTGTGATGTAATTAAATGCCTGCTAATTGTAGCATAGTCGAAAAACGCATTGGTGGTTTTTTTTTGTCTCCGCTACTCCCTCTGGGAGTACTAGCACCCCGCTTGGTGGGGTAGTAGAGCTCTCTTCAAAAGAGTCTTCGAATCCCCTTCGGAGGCGTCCTACTATTCTGTTTTTGGCGAGAGTACCGGCACCCTGCAATGGGGTTGATCTACTCTGAAAAAAGGAGTTAAATTTGGGACACGAAAGTACTCGCCCAAAGTGAGTGCCCAGCACTCCTTTGTTTTTAGAGCGGAGGTGGTTACGCTTGAGACGAAAACCACGGCAGTTCCACTGCCAAATGGTGACGACGGATTGGTCAGCCATTTTCAACAGCAGATGGTGTTACCTCGGCCGTGTTTGCTGATGGTCGGGCTGCGGAAGAGGAGGTGGCGCGGGCATGGAGGGGTGGCTTGGCGTGGATGCTTTCAAGCATGGTAGTTTGCATGGTATCAACTGTCGTTTGGAGAGATTGGAAGGACGACGCGGCTGGATAGGCGGCGAAGTCTGTGCGCAGGGGATTGAGAGCTTCGTGTTGCGCAGTGAGAAGTTGGTGGACGGAGTTGAACCGGCTATCCAATCGTTTTTCAAGATCCACCAGGACCGTCTTGATAGCAGAGTGGACTTCTTCGGAGAGGTGAAGAGATTTAAGGGGGGTGTTAGGTCTGCGGCGCTTGCTAGTGCAACCTTCGGAGGTCTGGACGTCCATGTCGGAGGAGAAATCGATGGACGTGGGTAGAGAGGACGGCACTGGGATCGCTGATTCCAGCTTTTCTTCAAAAGCTTGAAGTTGCCTCTGAAGGGAGTCAATTTGGGCCTTCTGCGCAGCAATTTGGGCATTTTGTGCAGCGAGCTGCTGTCGGAGGGAGGCGTTTTCTTGCTGCAGTGCAACGACCTGCGGCTCCGAAGGCGAGCCGTGGGCGCCGCGGTGTGGTGTCGAATGGGTGGGCTGAGAAGCGGCGTTAGGCACTGCTGCCACGAGGGGCGGAAAGGCAGTGACCGACTTGGGAGGTGGAGGTGGTGAGGGACCACGTGCCGCTGGCTGCGACAAGCTCTTGGTGACTTGGGGTGCGACAGGCCGTTGTGGCGAGGGGGTAAGCGCCAGGTACCGGGGCCTTCGAGCTCCGAGGGCGCTGTACGTAGCGGTGTTTACAGTTGGAACTGTGCGTGGAGTGATTCCCGTTGCAGACGATGCAGCGGGGGGTGCAAGTGGGTGGCGATGCTTAGGGTGATGTGGGGTGAGCCGCACCGCAGCGATGGCACAGCTCCTGCCGCGGCTTGGGGCAGACGTCGGTCCGGTGGCCGGTCGAACGGAAATTAAATCAGGCTTTTACCTTACTGCGGAACGGAAGGAGGCGAAGCTGGACACAGTGGTAGAAAATCCACAGAGGTAGTTTCGGGTCCATGAGGGTGACCTAGATATGAGGGGACTTGCTCATACGGCGGCCGCCCTCGACAGAGAGAGTGGGATTGCTTGCCTGAAGGTCGTCAATGATGGCTTGGTCCGTGAAGTCGTCGTAGGCGTGGTAGAGTATACCCCTTAGGGCATCGTCGGGCGGTGGGGCGTAGAGGTGGACGGGGAAAGTGTTGCCGGAGACCGTGAGGGAGGTGATGCGTAGGTAGGCTTGAGCGCGAGCCGTGCCCGCAACAATGAGCGTAAAAGTGTTGTTGGCAGGGTGGATCCTGGCCGTTTCGCTAATCGGAGGTTTACGAAAACTGGTATGCCACATCATGACTACATGACGAACATAAATGACAGGTCATAACATCAAAATCATGATATGCATGTCATGAGCGGCATGATTTACATGCCACGGTCTTGGTGCTCTCCTGGCCGTTACGCTAATCGGATGTTTACGAATATTGGTTTGCCACATCATGAGTACATGACGAACATAAATGACAGGTCATAACATGACAATCAAGACATGCATGTCATGAGCGGCATGATTTACATGCCATGGTCTTGGTGCTCTCCTGGCGGTTTCGCTAATCGGATGTTTACGAATACTGGTATGCCACATCATGACTACATGACGAACACAAATGACAGGTCATAACATGAAAATCATGACATGCGTGTCATGAGCGGCATGATTTACATGTCACAGTGTTGGTGCTCTCCTGGTCATCTCGTTAATGGGGTGTATACAAAAATCGGTATGGCACAATATGACTGCACGGCGAACACAAATGACAGGTCATAACATGAAAATCATGATATGCATGTCATGAAGGACATGGTTTACATGCCACGCGTTTCGTTAATGGGACGTATAGGCAAATTGGCATGCCACAACACGACAGCATCACAAACATAAATGACAGGTCATAACACGAAAATCATGACATGCATGTCATGAGTGACATGATTTACATGCGACGGTCTTGGTGCTCTCCTGGCCGTTTCGTTTATGGGGTGTATACGGAAATTGGTATGCCACGACATGACTGCATGGCGAACATGACTGACAGGTCACAACATGACAATCATGATATGCATGTCATGGGCGACATGATTTACACGCCACGCGTTTCGATAACGGCATGTATACGAAAATTGGCATACCACAAGATGACTGCATCATGAACGTAAGCGACAGATCATAACATGAAAATCATGACATGCATGTCATGAGCGACATGATTTACATGCCACGGTCTTTGTGCTATCTTTGCCGTTTCGTTAGTGGGATGTGTAGGAAAATTGGTATGCAACAATATGACTGCATGACGAACATAAATGACAGGTCATAACATGAAAGCATAACATGCATGTCATGGGCGGCATGATTTACATGCCAGGCGTTTCGTTAATGGGATGTATACCAAAATTGCTATGGCACAACACGACTGCATGACGAACGTAAATGACAGGTCATAACATTAGAATCATGACACGCGTGTCATGACCGGCATGATCTACATACATGTCCTGGCACTATACTGCCGTTTCGTTAATGGAATGGCTCCGTCTACTGACCAGAGGGCGCTACGTAGATCTCGTCGGACGGCTCAGTCGCGCACAGTGGAAACCGAGGCGACAGCGACGCCCGCGTTTCTTCGCTACTTTTCGGGCGTGTTGCGAACCACACGAACGCTCGCGGCGTTGCCCTTTGGAACAGTTTGTCGCAGGTTTGGAGCGCGCGTCTCAAAGGAAATAAAGCGAAAGAAGGTGGGACGGGCGGTCGCTGCTGCTGTAGAGTTGGAGACGCGCATCGCGTTCGCGTATTTCCCTGTCACAGTCTGCCCAATTTTGCTTCTTCTCTCCGCCAGGCAGTGCATTCTGGCGCTGATGTCGCACATGGAAAAGTCGACTGCACGGAGCCTATACGAAAATTGGTTTGGCACAACAGGACTGCATGACGATCATAAATGACAGGTCATAACATGAAAATCGTGACATGGATGTCATTAGCGGCATGATCTACATGCCACTCGTTTCTTTAAATGGATGTATACCAACATTGCTATGGCACAACACGACTGCATGACGAACGTAAATGACAAGTCATAACGTGAGAATCATGACATACGTGTATGAGCGGCATGGTTTACATGCCACAGTCATGGTGCTCTTGAGACCGTTTCGTTAACTTAATATGTACTAAACTCGGTATAGCGAGACAACAATGCAAATCCATTTTACGTTCCTTGTGCGTGCTTCGCATTTCCTTGATTCCCACTGCACGTGGGATCTGCCAATTTTTTTGTCTCCGCTACTCCCTCTGGGAGTACTAGCACCCCGCTTGGTGGGGTAGTAGAGCTCTCTTCAAAAGAGTCTTCGAATCCCCTTCGGAGGCGTCCTACTATTCTGTTTTGGCGAGAGTACCGGCACCCTGCAATGGGGTTGATCTACTCTGAAAAAAGGAGTTAAATTTGGGACACGAAAGTACTCGCCCAAAGTGAGTGCCCAGCACTCCTTTGTTTTTAGAGCGGAGGTGGTTACGCTTGAGACGAAAACCACGGCAGTTCCACTGCCAAATGGTGACGACGGATTGGTCAGCCATTTTCAACAGCAGATGGTGTTACCTCGGCCGTGTTTGCTGATGGTCGGTCTGCGGAAGAGGAGGTGGCGCGGGCATGGAGGGGTGGCTTGGCGTGGATGCTTTCAAGCATGGTAGTTTGCATGGTATCAACTGTCGTTTGGAGAGATTGGAAGGACGACGCGGCTGGATAGGCGGCGAAGTCTGTGCGCAGGGAATTGAGAGCTTCGTGTTGCGCAGTGAGAAGTTGGTGGACGGAGTTGAATCGGCTATCCAATCGTTTTTCAAGATCCACGAGGACCGTCTTGATAGCAGAGTGGACTTCTTCGGAGAGGTGAAGAGATTTAAGGGGGGTGTTAGGTCTGCGGCGCTTGCTAGTGCAACCTTCGGAGGTCTGGACGTCCATGTCGGAGGAGAAATCGATGGGCGTGGGTAGAGAGGACGGCACTGGGATCGCTGGTTCCAGCTTTTCTTCAAAAGCTTGAAGTTGCCTCTGAAGCGAGTCAATTTGGGCCTTCTGCGCAGCAATTTGGGCATTTTGTGCAGCGAGCTGTTGTCGGAGGGAGGCGTTTTCTTGCTGCAGTGCAACGACCTGCGGCTCCGAAGGCGAGCCGTGGGCGCCGCGGTGTGGTGTCGAATGCGTGGGCTGAGATGCGGCGTTAGGCACCGCTGCCACGAGGGGCGGAAAGGCAGTGACCGACTTGGGAGGTGGAGGTGGTGAGGGACCACGTGCCGCTGGCTGCGACAAGCTCTTGGTGACTTGGGGTGCGACAGGCCGTTGTGGCGAGGGGTAAGCGCCAGGTACCGGGGCCTTCGAGCTCCGAGGGCGCTGTACGTAGCGGTGTTTACAGTTGGAACTGTGCGTGGAGTGATTCCCGTTGCAGACGATGCAGCAGGGGCTGCAAGTGGGTGGCGATGCTTAGGGTGATGTGGGGTGAGCCGCACCGCAGCGATGGCACAGCTCCTGCCGCGGCTTGGGGCAGACGTCGGTCCGGTGGCTGGTCGAACGGAAATTAAAGCAGGCTTCTACCTACCTGCGGAACGGAAGGAGGCGGAGCTGGACACCGTGGTAGAAAATCCACCGAGGTAGTTTCGGGTCCATGAGGGTGACCGAGATATGAGGGGACTTGCTCATACGGCGGCCGCCCTCGACAGAGAGAGTGGGATTGCTTGCCTGAAGGTCGTCAATGATGGCTTGGTCCGTGAAGTCGTCGTAGACGTGGTAGAGTATACCCCTTAGGGCATCGTCGGGTGGTGGGGCGTAGAGGTGGACGGTGAAAGTGTTGCCGGAGACCGCGAGGGAGGTGATGCGTAGGTAGGTTTGAGCGCGAGCCGTGCCCGCAACACTGAGCGTAAAAGTGTTGTTGGCAGGGTGGATCCGCACCGTGTTGCGAAATGCGGGCGGAAGGTCTTGCAGGCGCACTGCTTTCAGCAAGGCGGTGTACAATTGCCAAGGCATGAGCTTGGTAAGCTCTACGGGGCTTTTTGAGCGGCCGGCGACGTGAATCGTGTCGGCCGGGAGATGAGTAATCGGAGCGCGGCGGTGGGGCAGTGGAGGCGAGGCACTTGCCTGCTTCGGTGGCGGCGATGATGACGGCAGGGAAGACGGCGTATTGGTGGGGTTAGCTGTTGTGACTGCGGCAGCGGCGGTAAGGCGCAGGGCTGCTCGTTGTTTCTCTTGGGCGCGGAGGCCTGGCGACTGCCAGGATTTGTCCGAGAGTTCTTCGGAGGATGCTTCCTGTCCTGTGACAGTATACTCCATAGCGGTGGACAGCTAGGAGATGGGCGACGAGGCAGCGGCGGGCGGCCGGGTGGCCACCCGTCGTCGATGAGCTGGCGTGCGGGCGGCCGCACTCGAGCTAGGCCTGCCAGGCCTAGCTCAGTGTACGGCGTGGTCGAGCGCTTTCGAAGGCTCTTCCGGGCCACCCCGGGCGAGTTTCGCAATAAAATGGGTGTTGAAAGAATCCGGACAATCTTCTTCAGCCACCCGTGAAGAAATTATCTAGATAGGGGAGAGAAAGCCGGGAGCGAGGGCTGAGAATTGGCGGAGCCGAAGTGAGGTGCGACTGCTCTCGACGGTGATCCGCCCCCTTCCCCCGCATTTCAGCAACTGTCAAACGCCAGTGATCCAAAAATGGAGGGTTCGTACGAAAGTCTCGAAGCTGGTAGGTAAACAGGCTCAAAACATTTAATCAGTGCTCGGAGCCTCGTTAATTAATGTTGAAGCCTTCAAATATTCAAACATTTAATGAATGTTTCAAAATTTGCTAATAACAAAAGGCTGGAAGATCCCACGTGCAGTGGGAATCAAGGAAACGCGAAGCACGCATAAGGAACGTAAAATGGATTTGCATTGTTTAGCTATACCGAGTTTGGTACATATGAAGTTAACGAAACGGCCGCAAAGGCACCAAGACTGTGGCTTGAAAACCATGCCGCTCATACACGCATGTCATGATTCTAACGTTATGACTTGTCATTTACGTTCGTCATGCAGTCGTGTTGTGCCATAGGAATTTTCGTATACATCCCTTTAAGGAAACGACTGGCATGAAGATCAGGCCGCTAATGACATGCATGTCACGATTTTCATGTTATGACCTGTCATTTATGATCGTCATGCACTCATGTTGTACCAAACCAATTTTCGTATAGGCTCCGTGCAGTCGAGTTTTCCATGTGCGACATCAGCGCCAGAATGCACTGCCTGGCGGAGAGAATAAGCAAAATTTGGCAGACTGTGACGGAAAAATACGCGAACGTGATGCGTGTCTCTAACTCTACAGCAGCAGCGACCACCCGTCCCATCTTCTTTAGTTTTATATCCTTTGAGACGCGCGCTCCAAATCCGCGGCAAACTGTTCCAAAGGGCGACGCCGCGAGCGTTCGTGTGGTTCGCAGCACGCCCGGAAAGCGGCGAAGAAACGCACGCGTCGCTGTCGCCTCGGTTTCCAACGTACTCGCGCGTCTCATACGTGCGACCCAAGCGGCCAATGTCAGCGATACTGAGCCGTCCGACGAGAGT
>JABSTT010006268.1:0-13201 GCA_013339685.2 Hyalomma asiaticum | reverse complement strand
TTAAGTAAAATGGCGCGATGTCGCAGTCAGGGCTAACACCAATGCATTTCCGTTGTAGCAACACCGAGTGTTCGCACGACTACTGCAGCAACGTCATCGGGCAATGGCAACACAACATCGATCATAACAATGAAGTGCAATCATTCCAAGCTTCACAAAACTGGCTCACATGCAGCTAGGGCAAAGTAGCTCGATCAAACAGAGCAGAAAATTATCGCTGTATGAAGAGCTTGGAGGATTTCAAATGCTTGTTGTGCAAATAGCATTATTTGTACTGCCACGTTTTAATGTTTCGGTAAGTGCATAAAAAGGAACATTGGGACTCTCTTGTTTATTCGACTCTTAATGATTTGACTGCGTCAATAGAGTTCTCGCGAGGTCCATTGTACTCAGTCATTGCTCTCCTCTGTTACCCTCTCTCGGCTGTCATCTTTCTAACCCCCTCCCCTTCTCCCCAGTGCAGGGTAGCAAACCGGAATCTAATATCTGGTTAACCTCCCTGCCTTTCTCCTCTTTTCTCTCTCTCTCTCTCTCCTCTGTTACCTTTCTATCGAGCCCAACGGAGACAAGCAAACCGTGAAATTAAGCTCAGTCGTGTTGCAAAAAAAAAAAAAAAAAAAAACTCGACGCGCTCACACACAATGAAGCCATGTAACCGTCGACTTCTACATTAGGACAGCAAAGGGTGTCTTCATTGGCACGATGACTACACGGAGGACGAAATTGTAGGTGCATGAATACCACTGTGGAAGCACCCAAGGTATACAAAATAGGAAGTATACCTCCAGATAAGGATCTGTGGCATCTGCGCAGTAGGGATGGTAAAATCGATGAACGATTAATCGATTAATCGATTAAATGTACATGGTTAATCGATTAATCGTCATCGATTTCGCCCTTTCGATTAATCGAATTAATCGATTAAAGCTCTTCGATTAATCGATTACGCCCCCACCCTCCCCACAACCCCAGCACCGCCCCTTGGCCGAAGCGCATGATTGCGAGGCGCGCGACGCCAAGACGCAGATGTCGAGCGCATATTTCTGCGCAAGTAGAAGGAGCCCGGAGCCGCAGGCGGACATACCCCATAGAGATAGAAATGAACTCTTGCCGATCTCCGTCGCCTACGCCGTTTTATTTAACTCCCAGATTTTACTTGCTTCTTGGGTAAGTGCCACATCGTAATATGCGCTGCTTATTTCTTGACCGGTTCAGTTCTTATTGCCGTTGTATTTTACTCCTTAGCGAAACAAAGATTGTTTGTCACCAATGAAAGAAAGAGAGATAATCTATTGGAAGGTGGAGAGGGTGGCCTGATCTAGTACGCCCCGGCCTTCTACTCTACTTTGGGGACAACGCAGCAAGGGAAAAGAGCGATGAAGCATGATTATGGGGATAAGAATGAATGATCCGTATATACATAATCAGACATGACTGCTTGCGCAAAGGGGACATGGACGCTAGTAATCATATTTCATTACGCTTGATACCAACTAGCCTAGCTGTCCGCCTTAACGCCTATATACCCTTTGATAACTGTAATGCTAGTTTCCCTGCAGTGCGGTTAGCCCAACTTATGGCAGCTATTCATTTCTGCAAAACAGCGTGGTATGACGCGGAAAATGTCGACTCAGCTCTCTTGACATAAACACTCGTAGTAGTCAAACCCCAGCACGTGTAACTGGGACCTCGCCTCCACTTGTAACGTGACAGGGGCCACCATTAGTAGGGCGAATACGCTGTGCATGGAAACGCGCTTGAGGATTATGAAAAAGGTCTAATAGTCGCAGATGTGTACGATCAAGTATTGGTCCAAGTGAAAGTGCATTCTTCAGAGATATCCGCTCTCAAAAAAAAAGGTCGAAGAAGCTGATGCAAACAATGCCACTCAGGAAATCCATAAACTACGGCTCCAAGTTAATCAACTCGAACAGTATAGTAGGCATCAGAATTTGGAAATCCACGGACTTCCACAAACCAAAAACGAGGTCCTACTTGACACGGTAAATGACTTAGCGAAACGGCTGCAACTTGTCGAATTGTCCCGCTCAGATGTGGAACGCATTCACAGATTGCCGCCGAAGCCTGGGAAAGAACCTGCTGTGCTCGTCCGATTTCAATCCCGTGTCACACGGGACGAATGGATGGCAAAAAAGTCTGTCCTGAAAGCCAGCATCCCGAGCGCTTACTTTATTGATAACCTGACTCCGTTAAACAAAAAGCTTCTGTGGGAAATGAAACAGAGATGCCAGGTAAAGAATTATCAATTCGCCTGGCAAAGAAATGGCAACTTGTTTGTGCGCAAGGCTCAGGGCGAACGAGCAATTCGTATTGCGAGCGAAGCTGATCTGGATCTGATTTGTTAACTGCATGTACCATCTTGGCGTTTTAGCTTACCTTTATTCTCGCCATGGCGGGCGAACGTGCATCAGCCTACTACGACAGCTCTTCTTTCATCTCAGACGTGCGCACTTTTTCCTTAACAGAAAACAAGTTGTCTATCTTTCATTTGAACTCTAGAAGTTTGAAAAGTAAATACACAGAAACTGAAATTTATTTGGACTCTCTAGAGCATAAATTTGATGTCCTTGCTTTTTCCGAAACTTGGTTCTCAGGCGCTGATGATATTGTTCATTTTGAAGGGTATAAGTGCGCAAGTGTTTACCGTAAATGCCGCCGCGGCGGAGGTGTGTCACTTTACTTGAAGAACTCTTTGTGTTACGAGCTAGTGCATGAATTCTCCCACGTTACTGATTCCTATGAGTGTGTCACCCATGCCCCGCCACGGTGGTCTAGTGGCTACGGTACTCGGCTGCTGATCCGAGGGTCGCGGGATCGAATCCCGGCCGCGGCGGCTGCATTTCGATGGAGGCGAAATGTTGAGGCCCGTGTGCTGTGCGATGTCAGTGCACGTTAAAGAACCCCAGGTGGTCAAAATTTCCGGAGACCTCCACTACGGCGTCTCTCATAATCAGAACTGGTTTTGGGACGTTAAACCCCACAAATCAATCAATCATATGAGTGTGTCACTGTAAGATGCTGTAAATATTTAATTGTATCAGTGTACCGGCCCCCGTCTGGCGACCATGGTGAATTCATTGAATTCATTACCAAAATACTGGAATTTGCATCCGATATTCGCCTCCGTGTTGTCCTAATTCGTGACATGAACATTAACCTATTACTAGCTACCTCATATACTGAACAATTTGTGGAAGTGTTGCATTCGTATAACTACATTAATTCAATTTGTTCACCCACAAGGATAACTCCAGGTTCTGAATCACTCATTGACTTATGCATACATAACCGTGATCCAGATGATGTTTTTTCTGGAATTCTTACCTCTGACCTAAGTGATCACTTGCCAATATTTTGTTTCCTGCCAAAAAATGAGAGCAAAGGGCGTTTTCGGCATCAGCCTTTATTCCGTCGTCACTTCAATGAACACAATATGAATTCTTTTCGCACTTCGATTGAAAACACAGTTTGGTCGGAAGTTTATAATGAAAATGATCCTCATATATCGTATGACATGTTTTATCAGAAATTAAAGTTGTGCTATGATAATTCTTTTCCTTTAGTACAGGTGAGGAAACACAAGAAAGCTAGAAAACCATGGGTAACCCGAGAATTGTACAGAAGAATGCACGAACGTGACAGACTTTTTGATGCATTTATTTGTTCCAGGGACCTTGTTGTATTAAAGGAATATAAGAAAATAAGAAATAAGTTGACTTCGGACCTTAAGAAAGCCAGGAACAGTTATTATGAACATATGTTCACTACTGCATCAAACAATCCTAAGAAAATATGGAACATAGTTCGCGAACTAATGGGAAACCAGCAGAATATAAAGCCATGTACTTTAACAATAGAGGGCGTTGAATATAGTGATACGGCTCTCGCTAACAAATTCAATGATCATTTTTTACGGACAGGGGGAGCAGCTCAGTCTAATGCTTCTTTAATGCATTGTGAAGAATTCGTAAACAATGACTGCTCTAATTCCATTTTCTTATCACCATGCATAGAAACGGAGGTTTATGACATCCTTAAGGCATTGAAAAAAGATTCTGCATCAGGAATAGATGATATAAAAGCAGTTCCAATTATAGCTGTTGCTGATATTATCACCGCTCCATTATGCCATATTTTTAACAGTGCTTTTACTAAAGGGGTCTTTCCTGATACAATGAAAATTGCTAAAGTGATCGTACTGCATAAAGGGGGCCCCGTAAATGATTTAAATAATTACCGACCAATATCGGTACTTCCGCTTTTTTCAAAAGTGCTTGAAGGTCTCCTTAAGTGCCGACTAACTAAGTTCCTCGATGACGCACATGCCCTTGTAGATCAGCAGTTTGGCTTCCGTGAACATAGGTCTACGGAAACAGCTCTTGTGGAGGTGAAGGAAAAAATTCTTAGTAATTTTGAGAACAAATTATACACTGTCGGTCTCTTCCTAGACCTCAGAAAAGCTTTTGATTCGATTAATTATGTCATCTTATTTAATAAACTAACGTACTATGGAATTCGTGGGGTTGCTCTCAGCATGATTCAAAATTACTTCACCTCGAGATTACAATACACATGTTATAACGGGTTCTGTTCACAGATGAAAGAAATAACTCTTGGGGTCCCACAAGGATCAATATTAGGTCCTCTTTTCTTTATAATATATATAAACGACATTGTTAACATACCCCTTACTCCAAATATAGTTTTGTACGCTGACGACACAAGTTTATTTTTTTCCGGTAACAGTCTGTGTGGGCTCGAATCGGCAGCTAATAATTGGCTAGATCAACTTTATGTCTGGCTTTCAGCGAACCAGTTACAGCTGAATGTCAGTAAAACCAAATATGTTGTTTTTAAACCTGTAAATAAACCGGACGACTGTTCTATTTGTATAAAGTTCAATAACGCTGTAATCGAACGAATTTCAGTTTTTAAATTTCTCGGAGTTCTCTTTGATGAAAACCTGAGTTTCACGCAACATGTCATGAAGGTTCATTCCAGCATCTGTAAGTCAACTGGTACATTGTTTAGGATTAGGCACTTTGTGCCCGTTTGGTTAAAACGTCGTTTGTATCACGCATTAATTCAATCTCACCTTAGTTACTGCCTACTGATATGGGGAACCACATGCCAATCAAATCTGAATCGGCTCATAAATCTTCAGAAGCGAGCAGTTCGATCAATAGAAAACCTTGGATACCGTGATCATACGGCCAATGTATTCTTAAGACATGGCCTTTTAAAAATTACTGACCTATATTATCTTAGGCTCGCAATATACATACGAAGTGAACTCGAGAAGAATGCAACCCTTTTTCATCAAAGGTACCTTTCAACTAACACTCAATACAATTTTAGGCGCGACCAGTTTAGAGTTCCCTTTTGTAGAACATTATACGGTACTAGACAGCTTACCTACTTAATCCCATCCTTTATAAATGCACATCCCTGTACTATCAGTATTGCGCAAAACTGCAAGTCTTTAAGTTCCTTTAAAAATGCCATGAAGAGGTACTTCCTTTCTGTTAGTGACTGAATTCATTGCTAGGTCTCTTCTTTTGGGCGTATCGTTTTGTTTCAGTGCTGTATGCTTAATTATCTTTTTAATTTGCTACATTGTCAGTGCCACTTTGTGCTTGTAAACATTTTTGTTATTACAACTTGTATTAGCGTACACAAAATATTTCTCTTGAAATTATGTTGTTAGTTATGTAACATATGTAACATATTTATGTAACATATTTATGTTTGTTACTCTATTGCACAAACTTTATGTATCCTTTTGTGTTCTATGCCACGGCATGCTGCCGCACTGTTGGAGCAATGTATGGGTGGCAAGGCCTTAGTCAGGCAGACAATGTTCTGCCTTTTGCCTTGTCATCCAAGACTCACTCTGTGTCTGAAATAAATCACTTATTATTATTATAATGGAGAGAAACCACTTTAACTATATTTAAGTCTAATAGTCGCTTTTCATAATGCGCAACTTTGCGCATTGGTATACCAAACGTTTCGTATCTAATCCATTTCTATTCACAAAATGACCTTGTAGCATTTGGTAATCCTGTATGGTCGCCCATTTCGGGTGAAATACAGCTTTTAACCGTTGCTTGTACTCCCATGTCAGCCAGCCTAGAGGCCACCGTCTACTGCTGTGGCACGAATGGATGACAGTCGCGAAATACTATGTGTTCTAATCTCTGATACATTAGACAGCGTTCACACTTCGAGCTGTACGCGCGACTGAAAAGGTGAGTGTAGCGCCGAGCTAAGTCGGCGACCAGGTGAAGCCTTTGCAGTATACTGGCACAGCTGCCGTTTATTCTAGCCGGAAGGGGAAACTCGTGTCACTATATTTCCCGCAGGTGCCCTGCACTGATCGCCTGTTTGAGACCGGTATGCTGCTGTGCAATCTAGCATGAGTGACCACAAGGGAGAGATCACGTCAGTTCGTGGTTATAGTATTATCGAGGGCTTCCACAATATCTAATGGACAAACCGAGAATTGTTGCCGTCCCTACAAGAGCGAGCGTCGTTAACTTTCCTTTAGTCCTCGTCTCCTTTTTTTTTTTTTTTTACCTTTCTTGGGAATTTTCTCGCCCTCGGCCACACTGCATGTTTCCGGTGCGACTTTCCAACCAGTGTGGTCGCCGAAAGCGCCTCATATTTCGGTTCGCTCTAGTAGGCAAACTTCGAGAAAATACGACGTGCTGCCGAATTGTCCGTGGATCATGACCACCCACGGAATTTTGGATCCTTGACATCATCAAAAGACGACGGGCTCCCTGTGTTCAGTGGGCGAAAGTGCGAATTTTCAAGCAGCCGCTAATGTGCGCATGTGATCTCTGGCGCTGCGGATAAATACTTGTGTCGCTATCAAACACAAGAAACGCTTCTCAAACAACAAGGCATCATTTTTCAAGCACCTATAAAAAATTTCGATCAATCGATTAATCGATTAAAACATTACACCGAAAGTAATTAATCGATGAATGGCTCAATCGATGAACGATTAAAGATTAATCGATTAAAAATTTTGATTGACCATCCCTACTGCGCAGGGTTCACAGACTTTATGATTCAAAGTGTAATTACTGTAAAATAATTCAAGCGGACAAAATTAGAAAAACAGCTTTGTCGCTCTGTGTCACCTTTCTATTAGCCCGTCATCTTGGATCGTGGATGGTTGAACCGCAGTGAGACAATATGTGTTAGTGGCGATGTTGATAACGATTATTGAAACAGCAAAAGGTGCATGGCTACCATGATTTGCCCTCTTTCATAAAAAAAAAATCGAACAATCTCCCTTACTTAAATAAGGCAAATATTCTTGAACAGAAAGATTATATAAATATTTTAGATTAGACTTTACACTTATTTAGGCACCTATAAGTCTTGATAGTACAAACTACACAATAGTAATGGTAACAGTTCGTAGCGCTCGGGCCTAAAAGCCACCGTTAAATGTCAAGCAGGCAAACCTTTTCTTTTATTATTCGTTGCACATATATTTGACGCTATTTTCCTGTTTTTGCCCATTTTGCTACAGTCACCTCAAAAGGAAACGCATAGAGCTTTCGCCCTAATAACATGTGCGCTTTCAACAGAGCATTTTCATACGAACTTGCATACAGTGATTTTAATATTATTAACACAAAAACTTTATGCGTTTTCTTTTGAGGTGACTGGCAAAATGGGCAAAAACCGGAAAAGACCCGCTAAAATATGTGCAAAGATTGATAAATCATTGACATCATTAAAAACCCCGCAAAATTATACATCCTTGAATAGTTAATTAGGTGGGGAATATAAAAGGCACACATGATCAATGGACCAAGTGTCTATCAGAATGAGGAAGACGAAGCAGTAAAATGGGTTGAAAAAATACATGTGCTCAATTACCGAGCATTAATATTCGTTACGAAAACCGCAACACGTGATTACAGTAGCCCTGAAATAATTATGATACTGGACAAGGCAGCGCAAAGAAGTGGGCTGGAATACTCGGATTGCCCAAGGATCGAGAATTAGTTACTATAATCGGCACAAACATAGTTATGATGGTATTGATAACGATAGCAGAGCATAGTAATGACTCAGTAGCTACCAAAACTCAGCGAAAAGAAGAATACTTTGACGAAAAGTTGCTAACGACAAAAAAAAAGGTGGAATGGATTCGGGCGTGGTAATTCAGTAAAGGAAACGCTAAAGCACAGCTTTAAAAGTAAGGCTAAATAGCATGATTTGGCAACGATGGCAATGATACATAAAAAATATTAGCGCTCAAAAACGAATGAAATTGGTTCGGGCGTAGTTACTAATTTCGCAAACCAGTAAGGCTAGCCGCTAGAAGGTATAATAATAAGGATAATCACTTTCCAAACTGAGTACAAACGAACTAAACCCTAAAGCATAGTGGCAAAAGCCATGATCATAAGCACGAATCAACAAAAAGAATAACGACTCATAAAAAAAGAATGACGCTGACAAAGGAATAAAATTGTTCGTAATGTGAGTAATAAGTGAGAAAAGGTACCAGTAGAGTATGGCGCTAAAACTAGTAGTAATTATCATGACTCCCCAAAATAAAAATAACTCAGTCAAAACCATTTAAAACTCTAAAAAATCACAGCATATCCACGGAGTGAAGGATGATGAGTGGGCGAAGCTCGGGATGTTCATCGTAGATTGTGCCGAGTTCCGGATTAATATAGTTAACGCGCACGCTACGAATCCTTATGGTTCAACTACGCACAAGTGAAATCTCCCACCGGCACTTCATTGCAAGTGAGGATCCAGTGCCTATATATATATATATATATATATATATATATATATATATATATATATATATATATATATATATATATGTGGCATTTTCAGATTGAAGTTCGATGGGTTCGGTCCAATGTATGGTTGAAAAGAGACACGTTCAAAATTCTTGCTTTATTAACGTTTCGGCCGGTGGGCCGGCCGAAACGTTAATAAAGCAAGAATTTTGAACGTGTGTCTCTTTTCAACCCTATATATATATATATATATATATATATATATATATATATATATATATATATATATATATATATATATATGTGTGTGTGTGTGTGTGTGGGTGGCCGGTGAACCGTTCTCCAGCGCGAGCCGTCGGTATTTCTCAATCAAGAAACTCAATCAAGACGCTGCCTGCGCCAACGTTCGTCTCTCGCGGGTGAGGGCGCGTTCTGCTTCTTTGCGAGCTGGTAGAGCGTTCATCTAAGAAAGAGCGTTTCCATAGTCAACGCGCGCCTTTCGCTCTCTCTCTCTCTCTCTCTCTCTCTCACAAGACAGCAGATGGAAGAGTGAGAGAGCTCGCGCGCCGGGAGGCACGCGCCGTGGGCGAGCGCGAGCCTCCCGGCGTTGCATGGCGTTGCATGGTATTGTGAGTGGTGTAGGTTACACGATACGCGTGACCACCCACAGCTTAAGGAGCTTCGCCCCTAAAAGCAATGGTATAGAGTGTTGGGACCCTTTTCATGGGTTCCATGTTCAACCCATGGCTGGCGTGTTCGACTACCAAACTTCCTGGCTTTCACATTGAAATTTTCTAAATCAGTCGTGAAACGATTTCCAAAAATTTTGTACGACGTTTTTATTCGGAATCCTGGCCCTCCGAAATATAATATACGCTTTTCAGTGAATTGTGCGCGCCGATTTAAACCGATAAAAAAGACTGTTTCGATTTCCCAGTGGTCGTTCCTCTCAAATCTGCAACTGACGTCATTTTAGTCGCCACCATGGCCTCTGATATTGGCGCACCCTCTCTGTATATGTAAAAACAAACAGTGCTTCTGCCTTGCTTCCAAATGATGGCACCGTACGACGTCCGTTTTATGGCTTTCTAAGCTCTGCCAACTATAACATGATGATTATAATGCGAAGTCCAGCTTGTGCCCTTTGATATAAACACTCGAATAAACATAAGCCAAACATGTGTGTGTAAGCGCATTAACCCTTGGCTTGCCAATGTTCCAAAATTAGAAGTAGCGAAGAATAATTTTCCAAAGCGGAGCCGTTTGTGTTCTCGAGAAATCCGTACGGAGCGCTGACAGACAACAGCGGAGCTCTCATGCAGAAGGGAAAAGCTCTTGCGCTTGATCCTTTACGCACAGTGCTACAAGGTGGTGGTTATGCGAAAGGCAGCGTAGATAGATAGATAGATAGATAGATAGATAGATAGATAGATAGATAGATAGATAGATAGATAGATAGATAGATAGATAGATAGATAGATAGATAGATAGATAGAATAATAGATAGATAGATAGATAGTCAATCTCGGATCAAGCGGGAAGGGAAAGAGGGCCCCTTCTTGCCATCGAGCAAATACTGCCACCTTTCACTCAGCCCACTACTACATGACAATGATTGTCTTAGTGAAGGAAAAGAAAGAGAGAAAGAAAAGTATACCCATTTGCACGCAAGTGAAAAGCTAACCCGCGCTTGCCCGCAACCCGCTACCGACATCCTCTCGGTCAGCACACAGCTACATCATAGTCATAGCGATGATGGTGATGTTACATGAAAGTGATAGCGAACTTGACACCATTACCCCACCTCGACGGCATAATCAGATTTCATATGCGTAGAGCTGGCTGGGCATTTTTATTCGCATTTTTAACACACCCCTGCGTTTTAGTTATCCTTGTCACGTACCTTGTTGTAACAGAAGATGTAGCAATCGTGCTTTTTATTATCACCGCATTGTTACACTGAATAAATGGTTTCATACGGGCATATGTTTGGTTTTGTCCCTACGAGGTACGTTTTGCATAGCTGCACTCAAAAAAATAATTCTTACAATGAAAAACGCAGAACCGTAATATGGGAGATATCGACGACTACTATAAACACTCTAATAGAAAAAATAGGGAGAGCTCGTCAATTTTCCACTACTAAGAATATTGTTCCGGGAATATAGGAACTATTTAAAGAATGTCTTTACGGTATATACTATAGCTTCCCAGCAAAAACACGCTGCAGTCAGCTTCTCGCGAGCTTTTTCTTCCTTGGTTTTCCTTTATTTCTGCGTAATAATATTATAGCAATATTCTATTTTTAGAAAATAAATCAAAACAACAATATGCTTACTCACAGTAAATGTAGCCGCATCTTTCATAATGAGTAACTTAAGAAAGCTACATGAAATTTAAATATCACTTTAGTCTTTCCGATCACTGTTTACAACGCCGCTGCATGCACCTGTCCGCTTCTCCTGTTTACCATTTGAAGGGTGTACATGGCGGTGAACGTGCAAAATAGAAAATTTCAATATGAAAAAATGAAAGAAAATATACAGCCTGTCGAGTCAGCATTTCACCACTTCCCCTTTGCCATGTAGTGCACTTTGTCAAAGCACAGCACGATGTTTGCTAATACGTTTCGTTGTGCTCCAAGGTACGTATGCCTCAATGAGGAGCAACTCTGAAGAGGAACGCGGGATAGGTTCTCAACATGCAAGAGGCGCTCTGGAAGGGCGGAGAAAATTTTTTAGCGATAAGTAAAACAAAAGCAAACACATGTGAATCGAGGCGGAGCGCTTCTACTCCTCAGGAATCGGCAATATATGAAGTTTTCACGATAGCGTGCACTGCCGGCCCGTTACCTCAGGCGATGATGGTGATGATGATGATTATGTTTCGGTTAGGAAAGGACGCTATTTAATGTGCAGCCCATGTAGGGAGCACGGCTAAGCGTCCGTGGGGGTGGGGGAAAGGAAGTGAAAGAGATAGAGAGGAGAGAAAGGCCGTAGTGGAGGGCTCCGGAAATTTAGACCACCTGGGTTCTTTAACGTGCACTGAGAACGCACAGTACACAGGCCTCTGTCATTTTCGCTTCCATCGCAAATGCGACCGCCGCGGCCGGGATCGACCCCATGTATTTTGGGTGGCAGCCGAGTACCGTAGCCACTACACCACCGCGGCGGACCTACCTCAGGGGCCTAGACGCTATCAATAATAATGGAAGACAAGCCCGCCTCACCTTGCTTCTTAGCGCACGAGAAAGAGGACGGGCCCTGATTCGAAGCCTTTCAATGTCAATGCCAATGTGAGTGTAATTTATTTGCAATCGAAATACAAGATTTCCCTTGCAGGAGGCAAAGACTAAAGGCTAGAATCTCGAAGAGGTAAGACGAAGGAAGACGAATGGAAGAGGAAGGAAATCGAGCCCGAGAGAGACGTGCATGCACGGTCGTATTTTAGGTGGCTGCGACGTTAGTAGCCATCAGAGAAATGACATAAATTAGCACCTCATGCTCGAGAGCCCTTCACCTTGACACCGTGCGTTCGCAAGGTTTGGTGTCTTGTCAGCGCTGCTAGAAAGACACGACACGCATTGCGAAAGGTACTTCAGAACGTGCCTGGAAATTTGCTTTTGTGGCTTAGGTTACTTTTTAAATGCGAAGCATTTCTTAGCGAACTTCGGCGACTTTGAGCGTATCTATCTATCTATCTATCTATCTATCTATCTATCTATCTATCTATCTATCTATCTATCTAGCCGCCTACGATTTCGTGCTCTCTTGGCCGTTTCGCTAATTGGATGTTTACGAAAATTGGTATGAAATAACATGACTACATGGCGAACACGTCTGACAGGTCACAATATGAAAATCATGACATGCATGTCATGAGCGACATGATTTACATGCCGTGGTCTTGGTGCTCTCCTGGCCGTCTGGTTAATGGGATGTACACAAAAATTGGTATGCCACAATATAACTGCATGGGGAACGTAAATGGCAGGTCATAACATGAAATGGTGACATGCATGTCATGAGCGACATGATTTACATGCCACGCGTTTCGTTAATTGGATATATACGAAAATTGGTATGGCACAACATGACTGCATGAAGATCATAAATGATAGGTCATACCATGAAAATCGTGACATACATGTCATGAGCTGCATGATATACATGCAACTCGTTTCGTTAATGGGATCTATACTAAAATTGCTATGGCACAACACGACTGCATGACGAACGTAAATGACAGGTCATAACGTTCGAATCATGACATGTGTGTATGAGCGGCATGGTTTACATGCCACAGTCATGGTGCTCTTGCGGCCGTTTCGTTAACTTCATATGTACCAAACTCGGTATATCGAGACAACAATGCAGATCCACTTTACGTTC
>JABSTT010006267.1:0-14936 GCA_013339685.2 Hyalomma asiaticum | reverse complement strand
GTTGAAAGAGAAGCAAGGCGACGTTCCACCAGCGCGGACGTGGCAAGGGAGCTCTCCGCCAGAACCACGGTCGAGGCGTAGTCTCGAGTGCCTGGCGGGCGCCAATAGTCGGGGTGTATGGCTCCGCTTGGCACCGAGCTCCCGACTGTGTCCTCGGAAAGCCTGATGGGCCGCCCGTGCACAGCAGCAAAGTCGGGTGTAGGCCCGAGTGCTGTACCGCCGCCCCAGGACCTGGTGGCCAGGTCCACGACGCTGTGGGGCCTTAGCTCGACCCTTTCCTTCGTAGAGTCAAGAAAGCCACTGCTGCCAGCAGGGCGGTCGGGCGTAGGCCTGAGTGCTGCCCTGTTCCTCCGAGCCGCGAGCGTCAATGCAAGGCTTGTGGTGACTCCGGTGCCTGACGTCATCCTGGTCGCCGTCCCTGGTCCGCATGAGTGCTGACCACCTTTCATCTACGAGCCACAGCGACGACCTCCAGCTCGCTTCGACTCTTCTCTCCCGAGACTCATTCCTCCTGAGCCCATCGGCTTCGGTGAGACTGTTGCGAATTGTGACTTTACTCGCGTGTTCTTCTGTGTTCTCATTTAACTCTGTTCAGTATTGTTGAATATTTCCATTTTTAGTGTGTTTGGTCCGTGTCGTTGTTTGTTATTGGCTTTCTTATAAAGTCTTCGCAGAAAACAGCCTCGGCCTCTTTCTGAACACGTTGCTGTCGTCAGACGCAACGTGCGTTCATCTCCTTTTCGAAGAACCTCATCACAGTGGTAAACCGTCAGAAAAATTCAGTAAAGCTGTAGAAGCTCCCATTACTACCTTTTTCGTACCTTTTTTTAAAGCGCCTCGCCTGTACATTGCGGCTGAGGAGGGTGGAAGTCTGATCCAACAGCCCGGCTGCCGAGGCGATTCCCGCGAACAACACCGCATCAACTCGTCCGACATTTAGACAAAGTGGTTTAACGGGGTCGTTATCAAAAGTCACGGCGCATGAGAAGGAACTGTCGAAGGTGAGAACGGTACGTCTGTTGAAATGTTTATCTGCTTGAGTTCTTTGTTTGGCTGTGGTTCTAGTATGAATGGATAAAAAATATTTTAGTCCCCATATGACTCACGATTCCAAACAATTCTTTTCTGAATACACGCTCGAACAGACTTTCTATAATGGGGCATATTCAAAATACATGGGAGTGTTACAACGAGATCAAACAGTGCGTGACACGGGACAGTAAGGGAACAGACAGATAGGATGCCTTAGAATTATTACTTGAAGGAATACATTTCAAAAGCATATTCAGGAAAAGGCGCCTGTGCTTTCGGAGTTTGAAAATCCATCTTAAGCGTGCACATTCTGGAAATTTTCACCTTGGCGCATGGAGACAGATGCATAACAGCCGTTTTTTCCGAACTTCCGGTCTGTCTCTGAAGAGCAGCCGATTTTTCAACTTTTTCATGACGATTTTCTATATGCTGCGAAAGTGATTGCATCTCTAAGTGTCCTTCTAGTTATGTTTTAGAGTTGGCCAATGTGGCTCAGCTGTGATACCATGCTCGTTAGTCTGTTAAGACGTGCAACGTCAGATAACCGGCAGATGGCTTATTTATTCTCCGTTGCTGTACTCTTTCAATATTGTAGTTATTTACAGCAGCGTGAACTGACAGACTTGCAGTTTCTCTGTAGCTTGCATAGGGGCAAATTATATGGTCAAGAAAATATCTAAGTGGTGTTGTCTGCGTACATAGCTTGATTCCGAATCTGTGTTATTACCACGTAAGCAGCATTCATTTAGGTGCCTCTATGATCTTTTCTTTCCTGTGAAGAGTTAACATCACAAGGACCTCCAAGATGTGCATCTGCGGCATCCACTTGCAATGAACACGTGCAGAACCCCTGCAACAATGCTGACAACATCGCAGGAGAAATTGAAATTCCTTTTACAGCACGTGTGTTGTAGTTATGCTGTCTTAATAGGGAATACTGAATTTACAGCAGTATCATTTCTCATTCTGTATGCAGGCACACCTTCACAACCGTCACCAGCTGGCCTCCATTGTGCACGGAACTGCAAATGTCAAGAGGAGCAGTCTTTTGGTGAAGAACTGCATCTGAAGCAAAGTTCAACCCTAACCATTTTAACAGGCATGTCAAACAAGAAAGGTAAGTGATGTTCTTGCACCTTCTTCAAATTAGATATATAGGGACAAGTTTACCCGTTTTTTGGATGACAACTGTCCATCTTCACCAGAGATGATTAATCCAGAAGTGCATGGTCATCGCTGAGAGTAGGATTACTGATTTTACTCTGATCTGTACCTGTATGCTTACTCTTCTGGAAACCCTGCTTTATGGATTAAAGAATCATAAAAATAGTCTATTTTTAGGTTGAAATTTTGTTTAAAATGTTAAACCTTTTTTCAAGGCTGAGGAAGATGGCACAGCTAAGGAGAATGAAGTATCAGGACATAAAGGTTTATGCGTGCTGCCTTTCACGCATACGTAATTTTTCCTGTGTTTAAAATTTTTCTCCTTGTATACCGAAATGCATTTACATTTCTGCTGAAAAAAAAACACGCCGGATATGCAATTTTTTCATGATCGTCTACTTTGATTTATCTTTCTGAGAGCATCTCTGGCGCACAGATGAATATAGTCGTGGAAGCAATTGATGTGCGGAGATGAGTATAGTAGTGGCGTAACTGATTCTGCACAATTAGAGGTGCGTGGCGTTTGTACTACGTTTCGTGTAATGTATCCACTTTCTTTCTTCCGGAAGATTACACTTTTCTCATTAGAATGTTATAAGGAAATTGTTTTAGAAGTGTCTCAGCAGGTTTTTGAAAGCAGTTACTTTTTATAAGAACAAACAAGCCACTGTTTGTTAGCGCGGCTGCTGTCATTGTTCGGATCACGCGACGCAATAATTTTTTATGCCGTCATGATGGCGCAATGATTCTGATAAAAATGCGGCGTTACAGATAGAAGGGATAACATAGCACCCATTGCCCAATATTTTTTCCATGCGTTAGAAGTTAGTCAACCTTCAGCAATTTTGATCTAACTCACTCAATATTTCATAGGATTGCAGAATTACAATTCCTGATTTCTGGAACTTTTTTTCGATGAAGTTATTGTAGGCTTTTGAAGTTATCATTGAGTTTCCCTAACACATCATTGAGCTGATATTTTCTAAATAGGTCAGACACGAAAGAGTATCGTTCTAAGTTAAGATAAATAGCTGATCCTAGTATTTTCTGTTGAGCAATGTCTACTATTCATTGCTTATGTTTTTTATCAGCTGGACACATACTTCGGAGCCACAAATCCCCGTTGGAGCATCCAGCACTAGCATGGCAGGCATGGAGTGTTCATTTGCGAGACTGTCGCCAAGGCACCTATCTGGCCAAAACGGGCCTTTCACATCAGTGGTTGTGTCGATTGATGTTGCCAATATGGAGCTGCTCAATGATGTAGAGTTGGAAGGTGAAAAGTTGCAGCTGATGGTAAAGGTCGTTTTATTTTGTAAGAGCTAAAACTAAGTGCTAAGGCGCTACCAGGGTAATAACTGATTCCATTTTGTATAGCAAGTTCCTCCGCAACAAGATTATTTACGTGGACGAGCAACTAAGATTGCGCAGTAAATTTTCCCTGAACAAAGTAATCAAATTTCTGCTAGAATATACCTTGACGTGTAGTAGGTAACGTTGAAATAATAATTCTATGTTTCACGATGGATCGTTGGTATATTTGCTTGATTTTATGGTACCTTTATTTTGGTGGTGCAACACTAATACATTTACGAGGGGTTAAGACAAACAAAATAACACATCAGCCTGTTAACTGCGCATACCGAAAGTTCTTTGTCTTTCCTCTATGGAGGTATCACCTGTTTCGCGTTTGTTGATGGCTGACTTAAAAGTCAGTCTGTTAATGCAATTTGGGACTGATTTTTTTGGGTTACAGTACCATAAAAAATGACCATGGGCAAAACAAACTAGAACAGAAGCTCAAGGGAAGATGTATGCGTTTATCGAAGAAAAGATCGCAGTCGACGAAGTCGGCGCCCTGACTTCGTCAGTCGCTGCCCTGACGAAGACAAGTCCACTTCTCGAAACGGTGGCTCCTGCGACATTCCATGTTCTAACTCGTGTTTTGCGATCTTTTCATAGATACATACGCAAAACAGTAGCACCAACATAGCATTCTTTATGGCTCGCGTTGGTGAGGTTTACTTGGGTATAACAAAATTATCTTCTACTTCACTGATTTTATGTAGGGCGGTTCCAAGGACTTAGAATGTGATTTTAGGCTTTCTGTGTGTCCTTATTGTGCCTATGGAGTATGTTTCCCCATCAGTGTATCTTGCTCACATATTGTTTCCTTTTTGCTGTGACGTAAACGTAGACAGTTTCCCTAGTAGAATCCATTTTCCTTAGTGCCACCCAGTGTTTCTATCACAGGAGGTAAAAGAACAATGGACCCGCTACGACCAAGCCTTCAGAAGCTTCAACAAAAGGCACAGAGAACCAGGAAGAGAGTGCAACGACAAAGCAGCATGCTGTCAACTGCTGATATAGTTGAGGTCATTCGCAAGCGAGTGTCTCCAGCTGTAGGTCGTGAAATAATCAGCAGCCAATTTGTAAATTAGTTCTTATGTTGTGCACTTCCATGTTTCTCTGATGTCTTTTTTATGCGTTATATATTTTGGTGTAATATACGATACAATCGCAATATTTTGCCAGTAAAATAGAGCTTGCTTACCACACCTGTCTTTTTTACGTCTTCCTATTCTCTTGCAGGATGCCATAATGTAGCCGTAATAGACGTAATAACGCAAAAAAGGAAAAGAGTGGCAGCTTTAAGAATAAAGTGAGAAGTGGTGACCTGAAGAAATATTTCATAATTTCGGCCATGTAGGTTTAAAACGTGTCATTTCTGCTTCCGGTTATGATGTCTTTTTTTAGTTGTCCCCGCCATGCGTAGACGGCGACAGTTGCAACAACTAGCCACCTACTTGACTCATGGGCTTCTACGGAAGTTACTCTACCAGTTTACATATACCTTGCTTCCTCATGCATCGTGGTGTTTCGCACCAACTGCCAAAGTATGTTCGTAAAGAACTGTACGGAGAGGAACGGAGCCTTGGCGCTACTTCTAGATGACACGCGCACGCTTAGGTGCTCTTTCATATGATGCTATAAGAGTAACAATAAGGCACAGCCAACGTGCATGAATGAAGGAAAGAGTATCAGTAGATATTGGCTTAATTTGTCTAAAATCATTCAAACATTGTGGCACCTGAAACAATCACGAATACAAACCGTGTGGGCAGACCGCAGTCAAGGATCCTAATTGTAAGGGCAGGCCACAATCAAGGATTCGACATTTAAGGGTAGCCGACAAAGAAGAATCATATTTGTAATGGAAAGCAAGAGTCAGAAATCCTATTTTACCTCACTGCTGCAATTAAAAATTCCTGATTTGCATGCAAGAATCCTGAAAGTCAGTCAAGAGTGCTCTGGCTGTTTTTTCTTTGCCTTGGATCCCACCAGAAGACCGACGCCATAAGTGCCGTACATGAATTCACCTGTGCAGCGAAAGACCCATTAACCGTCAAGGCCCGATCAACGTACGTAGGGGAGTCCTGTAGGCACATGGTCTGACTGATTGTTGATCCACGCTACTCTGTCCACCGGCATATGCGATGAAGGAATTTCGGTGATGGTCGTCCAATAGTGAGTGATCCAAGCGATAACGACTTCCAGACTTCTAACCGAAAGCCTGCTGGTTTGTGTGTTGTGCATTGAAGATCGTGATCTGCGTTTTCAGTAGACTGTCAATATTGCACATGGTGAAGGAAGGACACTGATATGAGAAGCGATTTCAAATTGGTACGCACATTGTGCATTGTGAGAAGCAAAGGCTTCGCCACGCCACGAGCTAAAATAAAAAAGCCAGCAAGCTGTCGCATATCGCCTTCCCTTTTGTGCGGTAGGGCTTACATCGGCCAAAATGGTCGATGTCTTAATGATTGAACAGGAGAGCATGCTGCCTCATGGAAGACAACAGCGCAATGTGGCACCCTGCGGCTCATCGCAGGGACTGCGCATATCTGGCGCACCTCAATCAAGTCTCGGCCATAGCCGAAGGAGGCAATAAACTCAAGCGTGAGAAAATGAAGTGTTTTTAAAGGAAAGGGTCTCGACACCGACAAAAATGATTTCAAACAACAAATTATGACCTTTTCGGCTCCCCCATGGGAACCTTTTTCACAATAAAAACGTAGGCACTGCTGTTGGGGTTTATGTGCGGTGCATCATGTGACTAAGACACCTTGTGTACATCGAAGGAAGATTCCCCCGTTGCGATTAAGCGTGTGTGGTGTGGTTTGGATAATCAATGATTGGAGATAAAGGCGTGAAGCATGATTCTTCTCCCTGTAAATCACACCAGCTGTTTTCCAGTTCACAGGGTGTGACGTAGTAACAGAGTGCTCAGCCATGGCACTGGACGTAACGCGATTATTATTAACGTCGTGTTTGTGCTGTTGAAGATCCGTATTGAATTTCCCGCTTTCCCCCACGTAGACATAAGGAGAATCAGCACACGGAGTGATGTACACAACACACAGGAACTTTTACTTCTCAAGAGGCTCTTTCACCCACACGAGTTCCTGACGGTCTTTGCGGGTTGGGACGTGCGCGGCCTGCACGTCATAAAGCCGTAGAGCTCGTACAAGGGGCTCGTTCACACCCGGAACGTAGGGTATCACAGCCCGCTTCTGTGTGGGTACAGGTCGGGCGGGTATTTTACGAGCCAACTGGCGCCCTACTGAGTCATTGAAGTATCCCGGATACCCTCACGCCATCGGCTCGTGCCGCACCAGTGCACTGTTCAGCGCTCGGTCTTTCCCGTTGTGCACACCCTTTCCGCCCGACGAAGGAGGGAGCCGGTAACGGACCTCTTTTGCGAAGCAGGGTGTACCAATCTGTAGTTTAGGTAGCACCCAGTGGGAGTTTCCTTCCTGTACATCTTGGGAGACAAGTATGGGCCGTCACGTTTCACCAAAGCGTCCAAGAACGGTAGCTGGCGGTCACATTCCGCTTCTGCGTTGAACTTTATTGCTTCATGCATGCTGCTTCAGGTGAACCGCGAATTGGTCGAAGCTCTGCTGCTGTAAAACACTGAAACAGTCGTCGACCTACCTTACAAAGACCTTCGGCGTAAACCACGACAGTGCACGAGCTTCAATAGCCTCCATTCTTAGGCTGGCGACAATCACCAAAACGGACGCACCCATCGCCGCACTGCGTACTTGCGGGTAGTACTTCTTCTGGAAGGAGAACTAGGCGTTTGACAGGCAAAACTTAAGTAACATACCTAGGTCCTGCACCTCTCGAGGAAATCTCTCATGGTCGTTGTCGAGGGCGATGGCGCACACTAAGACACCACGTCGAAGGAAACTAAGAGTTCGTGAGGATCGACTGATCTGCCTTTGACGTTTTCGATGAATTCGTCTCGTGTTGCGGACGTGGGGGGCACCTTTGCCTACCAGTTGGGAGATGTGCCTATGAAGAAAAGTTGAGAGCTTGTGAAGGTCCGCTATGGGGCGCAGGGGAATATCGACATTTAAGGGTAGCCGACAAAGAAGAATCATATTTGTAATGGAAAGCAAGAGTCAGAAATCCTATTTTACCTCACTGCTGCAATTAAAAATTCCTGATTTGCATGCAAGAATCCTGAAAGTCAGTCAAGAGTGCTCTGGCTGTTTTTTCTTTGCCTTGGATCCCACCAGAAGACCGACGCCATAAGTGCCGTACATGAATTCACCTGTGCAGCGAAAGACCCATTAACCGTCAAGGCCCGATCAACGTACGTAGGGGAGTCCTGTAGGCACATGGTCTGACTGATTGTTGATCCACGCTACTCTGTCCACCGGCATATGCGATGAAGGAATTTCGGTGATGGTCGTCCAATAGTGAGTGATCTAAGCGATAACGACTTCCAGACTTCTAACCGATAGCCTGCTGGTTTGTGTGTTGTGCATTGAAGATCGTGATCTGCGTTTTCAGTAGATTGTCAATATTGCACATGGTGAAGGAAGGACACTGATATGAGAAGCGACTTGAAATTGGTACGCACATTGTGCATTGTGAGAAGCGAAGGCTTCGCCACGCCACGAGCTAAAATAAAAAGCCAGCAAGCTGTCGCATATCGCATTCCCTTATCGTGCGGTAGGGCTTACATCGGCCAAACTGGTCGATGCCTTAATGATTGAACAGGAGAGCATGCTGCCTCATGGAAGACAACAGCGCAATGTGGGCACCTTGCGGCTCATCGCAGGGACTGCGCATGTCAGGGACACCTCAATCAATCTCGGCCATAGCCAAAGGAGGCAATAAACTCAAGCGTGAGAAAATGAAGTGTTTTTAAAGGAAAGGGTCTCGACACCGACAAAAATGATTTCAAACAACAAATTATGACCTTTTCGGCTCCCCCATGGGAACCTTTTTCACAATAAAAACGTAGGCACTGCTGTTGGGGTTTATGTGCGGTGCATCATGTGACTAAGACACCTTGTGTACATCGAAGGAAGATTCCCCCGTTGCGATTAAGCGTGTGTGGTGTGGTTTGGATAATCAATGATTGGAGATAAAGGCGTGAAGCATGATTCTTCTCCCTGTAAATCACACCAGCTGTTTTCCAGTTCACAGGGTGTGACGTAGTAACAGAGTGCTCAGCCATGGCACTGGACGTAACGCGATTATTATTAACGTCGTGTTTGTGCTGTTGAAGATCCGTATTGAATTTCCCGCTTTCCCCCACGTAGACATAAGGAGAATCAGCACACGGAGTGATGTACACAACACACAGGAACTTTTACTTCTCAAGAGGCTCTTTCACCCACACGAGTTCGTGACGGTCTTTGCGGGTTGGGACGTGCGCGGCCTGCACGTCATAAAGCCGTAGAGCTCGTACAAGGGGCTCGTTCACACCCGGAACGTAGGGTATCACAGCCCGCTTCTGTGTGGGTACAGGTCGGGCGGGTATTTTACGAGCCAACTGGCGCCCTACTGAGTCATTGAAGTACCCCGGATACCCTCACGCCATCGGCTCGTGCCGCACCAGTGCACTGTTCAGCGCTCGGTCTTTCCCGTTGTGCACACCCTTTCCGCCCGACGAAGGAGGGAGCCGATAACGGACCTCTTTTGCAAAGCAGGGTGTACCAATCTGTAGTTTAGGTAGCACCCAGTGGGAGTTTGCTTCCTGTACATCTTGGGAGACAAGTCTGGGCCGTCACGTTTCACCAAAGCATCCAAGAACGGTAGCTGGCCGTCACATTCCGCTTCTGCGTTGAACTTTATTGCTGCATGCATGCTGTTCAGGTGAACCGCGAATTGGTCGAAGCTCTGCTGCTGTAAAACACTGAAACAGTCGTCGACCTACCTTACAAAGACCTTCGGCGTAAACTAGGACAGTGCACGAGCTTCAATAGCCTCCATTCTTAGGCTGGCGACAATCACCAAAACGGACGCACCCATCGCCGCACCGCGTACTTGCGGGTAGTACTTCTTCTGGAAGGGGAACTAGGCGTTTGACAGGCAAAACTTAAGTAACCTACCTAGGTCCTGCACCTCTCGAGGAAATCTCTCATGGTCGTTGTCGAGGGCGATGGCGCACACATCCATGGCCATGTCAATAAGTGCACTTGTGAACAGGGACACCACGTCGAAGGAAACTAAGAGTTCGTGAGGATCGACTGATCTGCCTTTGACGTTTTCGATGAATTCGTCTCGTGTTGCGGACGTGGGGGGCACCTTTGCCTACCAGTTGGGAGATGTGCCTATGAAGAAAAGTTGAGAGCTTGTGAAGGTCCGCTATGGGGCGCAGGGGAATATCGACCTTGTGTACCTTCGGCAGACCGTATATGGCTGGAGGTGATCTATTGTGGCAAAGCAAATTGTAATACAGCTGCTTGCGTTGAGGCGACACCATGCGGAAGACGTCGGCCAGCAGTTTCAGCAAGTCCCCCTGGACTGGCCCCTTGCGCAGGTCTCTTGAGACTGGGGCGAACGTTTGGACATCACTCAGAAGTACTTGCAATTTTTCGGGGTAATTCGCTTTTGTCCAGAAAGGCCGCAGGGTTACCTTGTCGGCTGGGAGTATTACTATATCCTCGTTCCCCCGTAGCCTCTTGACAGCATCACGCTCCTGCTGGGACAAGGAGGTCAAGGTAGCTTGAGTGCGCAGCTTCGAGAAGACGTTCACAACGCGTGCGCGAGACTGGTCTACCAAAGGTACGGCCCGCTCAACAGCGCATGCCAACTTCTTCGTGTCTGTCGCAGGCCCAATATTGAAGTTGAGACGGAGAATTCGAAATGGCATCTCGGGGCCGTCAGGCTGGTACGAGGACAGGTTGTACACCCTATTCCTCGGGGCTCTTGGCAACTGCGTAGTGAGGCGTTTCCTCAATCTTTCCAGCTTTCTGCCGCTGTGTTTGTCGTCTTTACAAGTGCGTAGGTTCGCCTGGAAATCGGCGTGCAGCTGTGTGCGTGCTAGTTCTTCAGGGCATCGAGCCTCGAGGCACCGTCAGCAAAAGAATGCGTCGTTCTTAAGCCTTCGTGCTTGGTTCTTGCAATCCATGATCCTTGCCTGAAGCAAACTCTTCTTCACCTTGAAAACTACGCTTAGTCCACATCTCGTAGACACAGGCCTATGAAGACGCAACGAGGTTTGTACCAGTCCTTGGGACTTGCAGGCAAGGTTGAACGTGAGATGTCCGATGCCTAACAGCTGTGCGTATGTTTTTATTGTGAACAACGTTCCCGTGAGGGAGCCGGAATGGTAATATATTCGTTGTTCTAAATCATTCCGGTCGGCATCCAGATCCTTTCTCTTAAAAATATTTCCTCCCGGCGAGGCGGGCTTCCGTCATACTCTCAACTTCGAGAGAAAAGAAGGCATATCGAGATCGAGAAAGAAGGTAGCACATGCGTCCGCGCAGTTTCAGTGCTTCTGACGAGAAAAGAACTATCGGATCGTATCTCTCTGGCATGCAATAATCTTGTTAGTGTGAGTATCGCCAGGTGCCTATCACTGCTTCATAGCCGTTGGTGACGTCACGTGAGCATTTGCTGTTTAAATAGCCGCGCGGACTGTCGTGCTTTTCCACTCGCTCTTTTATCCGTGCAGCTGTGTGCAGTTTCGCCAACCGGCTTGTTTCACACCAACATGGCTACGAAGGAGCTGGGTGACCAGAAGATAAAAAAGCTTTTGTGCGGTGCTGGTGAGCTTATGACCGTTTCTCTTTTCCATTGTCGATGTAAGGAAAAGCAAACATTTTTCTTCCTAAAGAGCAACTCAAAATTTTTCAACCTCTCATATCCCTCTACCGACAGAATCCGCGCTCAAGAGAGCGCGGACATTGAAAATTTTCGAGTTGCTGTGTGTCGCTTACCTATAGCAAAAACAAGATCAACCGTAACAAAAGCAACGGTTTTGTACTCGCCAGTCCATGCACGCTGGGTCTTGAAACGAACTTCTTTGCTTCGAAGAACGAGGCGCACAGGAAAGCGCTCTGCGGAAGAATTTAGACATACTAAACGTGCTTTGAATGAACAAGAACAGCAAGCCGAGATCAGACGAAGAAATAAATACTTAGTTTCACGAAATATTTACGGCAAAACGAAACAACGCGAGCTTGCGTCGATGCCCGAACGCGCCGAAAAGGGCTGTGGGGTTACGTGACTCCTACCGCCACCTAGTGTGAATAAAAAAGAGCGTGACATAATATTAACGTAGGCGGCTGAGTCAACCTAAACAAACATTTAGTGAAGGAAGGATGGGGTAGTAGCTGAAACGTACGCTGTCTATAAGCAGCAGTTTGTTGTATGCAAGTGTAATATCAGGCAAAGAAAAAGTCTTCGTCTTGTTCAAGAATATTTTGCATCGAAATTAGGCACCGATGCGGGAGCCCCTACACAAAAATGCAATTGGCCTCGAGATCGAACACAGTCGGCACCTACCAGGAAGGGGACGAAACTCCCAAGTGTGGATGGCTCCTTGAGTCGTCTGCTAGTCACTGCGCTTTTGCATACGCGCGTACGTCCAACGCACCCTCCAGTATGTTTGTTCCCTGAGTCAGTGTAGTGTTAAATACTTTAATGAATTGTGATCCAAGTATAAATGTATTAGTTAGTGATATTTGCAATCTTTGTTCCTCCTTGAAATCACTGAGCGGCTGTGTCGTGAGCGTACTATGTCGTCCGCATATCCAGTTTGGCACAATACGGATGTCAGTACGGATGCTTCGGTGCATTTCAAGCATACGGGAAACTGCGCTTAGCGTACTTCTGAATAAGTCACCGGAAAAGATCACGTGTAAATGCAGTACTGCAGAAATATCATCTCGTGATATGTTATTGTGAGCATGATGGAATATAGCAGACGTTTTTCTCTTGAAGAAACACTTTTTTTATGTGCATAAACAATAAATCTTTTCTTGTCACGGTCACGCAAGTAACGATGCGAAGGAAGCGATGCAATGAGTATTGAAATGTTTACTTAATATAGGCGTGTCAAATATCCTGATAAGGCTGAAGCGGCGTGTATAGTCGCGTGTTTTGACTGAGGCAGCGAACTGCTTTGCTTTTCATGGAACGTGACATGCAAGGCATTGTAACGCAAGTATGCGTTTACCTGATAGAGCGGAGTGCACAAGCTGCTAGTTCAATTCATTGCGTAGTAAGTTTTTTTGTTGATGTAGCAAATAGTGAAAAATTAAGAAGGACTCAGTACTAAACTATTTAATTCGCAATGCCGCCGTCGTAGACAATAGAAAACTTAAGTTCTGAAATAAAAAAAAAGACGGAGAGAACCGCCGGGGAACTCAAACTGCGAGGTGTTACGACTGGCCTGCTACAAGAGCCGGCCAGCGGGTAGCGTGGTGGTGAGCGGCGAAAACGACCCGCAGGTACCGGGTCTCAGGGCGACGGGAGTCGGGGCAGAGAGATTAAAGGAAGTTTATTTCACATATTTACAGGGACCTTGCTTCCGCAAGGCTCCACTAGCAAGAGGATTCTCAGGCCTCTCTTCTCGGGTCCCGCGCTTTTTGATCCCCGGGCTCTTCCCGTTGGCTCCTGGGCAAGGGAGGAGGGAGAGGATGGGAGGTGTCCAAAACGTCTTTGACCGGCCCTTGGCTGTAGTCACCGAAGTTCATGGGGGACGATACCGCAGCCGAACACCTCACGCGGCCAGCATCACCGTCATCACACGTGCACGTACGTGCGGAGACATTCCACCTGGGAAAAGTTTGTGTGGTCCGATAAGGTTGGCACGCCAGGCGAACCACTTCCAGATGTGCCGTGCGGGGTCGCCTCTTCGGTCAAATGGCTAAACGTACATGTGGGCTGTCGTCAGTAAGGACCACCCCTTCGGCTCAGGACTGGCGTCTTTCTCGGCACCACCGCGGCGCCTCGGCTGAACGCAGATGTTTTTAATCTGCGCTGACACGGCGCTCAGGCGAAATAAGCCGGCGACTTTCCTCATCGGGCTCGTTTTGCACGCCAAACGCAACAAGTCACGTGCGCCGTTCTCAGCAGAAAGCCCGGTCGTGACAGAGGCTGTCTGATGTCAGCGCCCAGTCAAAGGCATATCACGATTTTTTCGCGTGCAATAAAGACGCTTTGCGCGATTCCTGCACTCATGTGAGATTTAAGGATACACGTATTACCGTTTGACTGCAATTTACGCCTTTATGTACCTAACAACTGCCTCATTCTGCTCACAACAGAGCCGCTCTGTACATTTGAGTGCGCGCCGGTGAACGCCTATGACAGTGCTCACGCGGTGATCCTCGCGGTGATGGTGCTGCCATCTACATGTCAATAATCTGTAGCGAGAGCTAAGAGAGGGCTCAGTACATCCACTCCCCGCGGTTGAAGCTGGAACGTGCCGCGGTTGATTTTTTCGCCTGCTGTAGCGATTTCTGGCATACGCATATCGAACTTTCCGGGCGTGTACTCGCTTGCAATGATGCTAGAGCCGCAAACGTCGGATGCGCTTGGTTTATTGCAGCTAACGCAAATGGAACACTGTTTATAGAGACGATGCTGCCGATTGCAAGTGGGGCTCGGATAATGAATCATTTTCATCCCTTTTGTGTGCTGTTTTACATAATGCGTCAATTTTACGCTTTCAGGTATGGCCAAACCGGTACTGGCAAGACCTTTACAATGGAAGGCAAAAGGTCGAACATAAGCCTTGGCGGAACCGATGACTCCTTGGCTGGTGTCATACCAGGCGCACTTCAGCGCCTTTTTGAGGTATTTCCGTCTCGACACATGGACTTTACGATCAAAGTGTCCTCCCTTGAGTGGTACAATGAGGAGCTCTTTGACCTGCTCAGTGCTCAGGAGGACAGATCAAGGCTGATAATCTCCTCCGAAAAGTTATATGTGTGTCTTCGTAGTTAGCTCAAGATTCTCATATTGTCAAGGTTGAGTAACCTTGCAACAAAGTCAGTGCGTTGATATTGTGCCAGTTTTCCCACGATCTCGCATGGCTGCGTTATTCTTGCTCATTTGGACAGTGCTGGTCTTCAAGATGTCACCACCTGCAAAACTGAAATCCTAAAGCATTCCATTCTACATTTTTGAAGTCCATGTTTGATGAGGTCTCTTTAGCAACAAGTGTTTTTACGGTAAGCTGCTCACTGATAGGGAGCATCCTTCCGCATACACTTGAAACCAAGACTGAAAGGTTCTGAAAGGAACTGCAGGCCAACTCATTACAACTGTCCCTACATGGGACTATTACGTCATGCCACTTCGCCGCACCCCGCCATGGCTGTGGTACTCGGCTGCTGATCCGAGGGTCTCGGGATCGAATGCCGGTAGTGACGGCTGCATTTCGATGGAGGCGAAATGTCAAGGGCCCGTGTACAGTG
>JABSTT010006266.1:0-12889 GCA_013339685.2 Hyalomma asiaticum | reverse complement strand
CATGCCACAGTCATGGTGCTCTTGCGGGCGTTTCGTTAACTTCATATGTACCAAACTCGGTATATCGAGACAACAATGCAGATCCACTTTACGTTCCTGATGCGTGCTTCACTCCTATTACAGGCGCTATTTCACGCTGCCTAATTATGCAACGAAAATGGAGGTGGAGAAAGTCAACCCATATCCTCCGATAAAAGAGTTTCACCTGCACATGTACGGAACAGTTGAAGCAAATTTGTCAATCTGAGAGACGACTTGGTCGACTTATTACATAGCGTCACAAGTATTGCAGACGCTGTTTGCTCATGCGAGCCAATCAGGTGCACAGAGTTTCCTTTAAAAGCGTCCGACCCCTTTTACATGAGATATTGGCTATCAGCTATTTCATGGCTAAATTTCCGCCCCTTTTCAGACCTGTGTTGTCTTGGCGGCCGTTCAGTGCTGGTGCCCGTGCTGGTCTATTGGCGCCTAAAGTCTTGATGGAGCGTGGAAAGTTCACCAAGGCCCAAAAGAAGTCGGGCAAGGGGGAAACCAGAAGCCGACAACAACGCAGTGCAGGTAAATTTGTTAGTAGGAACAGGAAGCGTGGACGGGGCGCTCATCACTAGGACAGCCAGGATGAGCTCTGCCACGTCGTTCATTTCATTTAGTCGATTTTTCTGCGCGTGTTGCACGGCCGAATTTTCCGCGAGTGCTTTCAAGTATTGCGACAAATCAAACATTCGCTATAAAAAGGTTTGCTTGCAAACACCCTTAAATGTGTGGTATACTTTCTTATAAGGGTTAGCGATGTGTGCGGCCCATATATATTTCCAGCAAGGAACTGCTTCGTTTCTAAATGCTAAGCCTTTATTCACGAACTTCAGTTACTCTGACCGTATCTATCTATCTATCTATCTATCTATCTATCTATCTATCTATCTATCTATCTATCTATCTATCTATCTATCTATCTATCTATGGATGGATGGATGTTATGAGTATCTCCTGTAAAACGGGGTGGTAGCCCGCTGGCCACCATGCTCTACCTTTATTTTATCTTCTACAAACGCTTATTTTCCAGGAGCGCACCTACTTCCGCAAGAAAGTTTTCTCTGCACCCACCGATGTTAGCTATTAACGTTGTGAAAACGCAATCTAATTAGAACTGCCTTATGTTTCCGTTTGTTCAATACCTTTCCACCACCAAACTGTAAGCGCATTTTACTTATGTATATCGTCTTCATGTCCAGCTTTCCCGTGCTATCCCTGACACCCATGGCCTCCTGCAGGGTAGTGTCCACACCTAGACCTCGGGGAATGTCTGCACATTAAATCAAAACATGATCTGTCGTTTCCCTAGCTTTTTCCCAGCACGTGCATGTATCCCCTTCTTTATTAAATTTCGCTGTGTAACTTCGTTGCCTCAGGCAGCCTGACCACTTCTAACAGTAAAATGCTTCCCGTTGAATTACCATAAAAATTTTTCGTTCTTAATTTCTGATTTCCCTTTACTGTAGTTGCTCAATGGCGGTTTCTTCTCCATTGATGCTACCCAATCCGAGTTCTCCCCCGCTCTTCCCATAATCTTAACGCTGTTTTTTGCCCCATCCATCTCATTAGTGCCTGCATCTTTACTGGTAAGCCTGCTAGTGCCCTTCTTACATTCTCAGTCAACGTTCTTCCTATACAAATATCTGAATACATTCAATGCCCATCTACTTTCTCTCAAATTCCTTAATCGCTTTTCTTACCAAAATTTACTCTGAGCTTCCCTTCCCTCAGTCAGACCATGCCACATTCCCCTTAACCGCATCATTTGTAGTCTTCCCATAGTCACCCAATGCAAGACGTCCGACCGTTCCCTGATCCACGTCCAGTATTAATTGTGCCTATGATCTCATGCACACCACTGAGTTTCCGAATGTAAGTCCTGGGACTATCACACCATTGCGCAAACTGTATGGAGCTGATCAATGACTGAGGCAACAGCCGAGTGCTGAACAAGAATGAACGTTGTTTTAATGCACGCGCTGTATTTTATACTTTGGCGGATGTACACAGCGCTTGTGAGAGCCGTATCGGCCCTAGATGAAGAGCACGCGCCCGATAAATCCTTCTGCGGGTAAAGAAGACTGACACAACAGAGTTAACGTTATCTGCTGAAAGTTCGCGTCGTACGCAAGGCACAGAGGTGGCTTGACTGAGCGTGTCGACCTTCTCGGAGCTGCATTCGACGCGCAAGCATGCGCGTCGAATGCAGCTTAAACCGCAACGGTGGCGCAATGGTAGAGCGTCCGCTTCCAATGCGGTAGGTACCGGGTTCAAATCCCAGTGCCGGCCGGACACCCACCGGTTTAAAAACGGGTAGAGGAGTACACACCTTGCGCTCGGTTTACGTACTTATCTCGAAAGGTGGCCCCATAAGGACGTGGCAGGTCCCCTGGGCACACCTTACCCACCACGGCCTTGGTGAAATAGTTGAGCGTCCGCCTTGCTGTGGTAGGCAGAGAGGCATCCGCCACTGCCGCCGGGTACCTACCGGTAAAATAGGGACAAGCGCGCTTCCGCCTGGTGCTCGGCTGTTGGAAGGTACTGTACGCTTGGGAGGTCACCCACCCTTGTGGGAAATGGGCGGCATGGGACCGCCCGACCTTAAATAAAGGTCACTCTTTTTTTTTTTTGGTTGTAGGCATATTTCTTGCACGTGGAAATCTACCCGATACTTACACCAGATCATTGCGCCATCTACTACGCATATAAAGGCACGGCCCAATTTTCTCACGCTTATATGTGAACAAGAGACCCGTAGTGGTCTCGAAACGTCATAAATTATTTTTAGTTGCAACTTTGGCGAGTGTTTGTTTATTCGCAAGAAAAGAAAAGCATGCGCTGTAGCAGTTGGTGTACTTTGGACATCAGCATGGATGACTGGAGACGGCTCGTGCAAGGGAGCATGCAGGCCTGGTGTGCCGGATCTGTAGAGTCGCTGGAGCCTGCCTCATCACTGGAGGCTGATAACTCTCTAGGTCCTCTGCAGGCAGTCTCAGCTGGACGAAGGGGCGTAGAAGACGCACTATATTCGTCGTCACTTAACTCGGGACAGTAGTCCTCGCTTGTGCGAAGTAAGTGACGTCTGTTGCGTTTCAGCACATGGTGTGGCCCCGTTTGCACCATGTAAGACCTCGGGTCAGCTGCGTTGACGATTCTTCCCTTATGCGACCACGCATTGTCGCGTATTCGAACTACGGTCCCTTGCGTCAAAGCTAGCATCGCTAGTCCTTTTTTTTTTGTTGCGGGTGCTTTGTCATTTTCGTTTTGGAGACTTCGTTGAAATCGAGAATATTACTGCGTATACGCCTGCTTTTCAGTAACTCGGCTGGATACCGTCCATCCTCTAAGGGTGATGAGCGATACGCTAAAAGACCTAACCAGGAGTCCCTGCTTGAGTCGGCGCATTTTTTCAGGACGCGCTTGTCTATTTGGACGCCTTTCTCCGCAAGTCCGTTGGACTGGGGTAACCAGGGCTTGATGTGACATGTACGAAGTCATACTGCTTTGCGAAGTGCGCGAACTCGTGACTGGCGAATTGTGGCCCGTTGTCCGTGCGCACTTCGACCGGAACGCCATGGCGGGCAAATATGGCACTGAGAGCCTCCACTGTGGGCCTTGCCGTTGCGTCACGCAATTCCTCGACCTCTGGGAAGTTTGAAAGAGCATCAAATAAAACGACATACGATCGTGCTGCATACTGACATATGTCTGCAGCAACCCGATACCATGGGCATGCTGGCGTTTCGCGCAACAGTGGTAGTGGTGGTAGTGGTTTATTAGGAAGGAAGAGACGCTAATTTCTGTCACCCATGCTGGGGACACGGCTAAGCGCCTTAGGGGAGGGGATAAGGGATATGAAAGTGGAAGAGAAGAAAGGAAGGAAAAGAAGGAAGAGAGAAAGGTCGTTCGATAGCAGCAGGAACAAGCACGTCCCACTGCTCGCAAAGGCAGCCGGTCCAGAGGCAGCAGCCGCACGAATGCTTTGGCGTTTCCGCCGCCGGCGTGAAGTTCTACATGCTCAGCACAGTACTGCGCAATACGCTGGCAATCTGGAGGATCGCGACACGTTGCGGATTGTCCGCCGGAAATAATTCGGCGACTTGCCTTCCCAAGTCAGAAAGAAGCTGGATAAGAGCGTCCCTTGCTTCCTTCGTGGGGGTCGGCGTTGTAGCAAGCGGGGCCGGGAGGGCGGGGCTTGCTGGTACAGCAGATGAGTTCAGAGACGCCGGCATGGACGAGTTCGGGGCACGCACGGTACGAGCGTGCGCCGAAGGCATGGCCGGCGGAGCGGCAACAGGCAAAACAGCAGGCGAGGCCGGGGAGGCAGAGCTTGCTGGCGTGGTGAGGGAGCGGCGCGGCGCCGGGGTGGGGCGTGCGCCTTCCTTTGGCGGTTTGGTCGGTGGGCCGTTTTTGAGGGCAGCTGCGTACGAGCAAAGATGATTCTCCTACCGCACAGCCGCCTTCACAGCCCGCCGAGACACTGGACTCGGTGAAGTTGCGATGATAGTAGCCACGCGCCTCTCCTCCTGCCATCTGGGGCAGGTGGGGGTGTTTGCGGAATGGCCACCACCACAGTTCACACACCGTGGAGCACAGTCCATCGAAGCAGGGTGCTTTCGGGCACAGCGTATGCAGTCCTCCGGGCGTGGGCACGTGGCGAGCACATGGCCGAAGCGGCCGCACTGGAGGCACTGCAGGGGACGAGGCCTCACCGGGCGAACCCGGAATGGCATCTTGCAGAAGGTCACGGTCTCGGGGGGAACGGTGCCGGCGAAGCGGAGCTTCACAGCCCGCTCCTTGCGAGCCGCGGAGAGCACGGGAACACTCGCGGTCACGGCCGTGAGCAGTTCGGCGTCGGTCAGGTCGCCGTCAACGCCGTACACGAAGCCCGTGCACGTACGGCGATCTGCAGGTTTCCCGGCGGCGACGAGGACGCCGTTGAGCTCCTTGATGGACAGGAGCGCCGAGAGGCATTCCGCAGACGACGCATCCGCAGCCACGATGTTTCGACGGTGGTTGATGCGCACCGCCGCCACACCGGGCCGCGCGGAGAGCGCCGCCGCGATCGCCAGTCGAGACGATCCTCGAAAACTGCTGCCGGGTGTTGACGGACGGAAGAGCACCGTCCCCACGACCGCAGGATCGGATGGTAGTACTGCGGCCTCGAGTGCCCTCGCTCGCCGGCGGGCTGCCTTCGAGACAACGAGTTGGAAGTCGCTCTCGACGAGCGAGGGGCTTGGAGGTGGGGTCGACGGTTCCTCCGTGGCTTGCTTTGGGACGCGGGGCTGCTGCTTCCGCGGCCGCTTGGCGTTGCGCCGTTTCCGCTGCTTCCGAGCCTTCCGCGTGGTTACAGGCGCAGCTACCCTGTGTTGGGCTGCCGCGGCAACACTCGGAGGTGGCATGGGTGGCTGCGGTGGCGTCGAAATCATGTCGGCAGCGGAGGCCGGCACGTTCACGGTGGCCGAAGTCGCAGGGACGGCTTCGGCAGGAGCTGGGGCGGGCACGGTGCTCGCGGCCTGCTTGCGGGGGGCTGCAGCGTCGTCGTCCTCGCTGGGCTCACGTGCACGCTTGCACGTGCTCGTGACGTCCATCTCCTCGTCCGATGAGAGGGGAAGGAGCGCGGACGACGGGCAGACCTCCATGGAGCTCGTTGCTGCGACAGGAGTGGCAGCAGCAGGGGTGTTCGAAGCGGTAGGTGTGGCGGCGACAGGGAAGGCAGCCACACCGCACGATCGTGCAGGTCTGGAAGGTGCGGGCGCCTGAGGAAGCTCCTCGCTCGCCTTTGACTGGGACCGACCTTTTCTTTTTTTTTTTTCGCGCAACAGAAGGGGCTATTGCGGTTGGTTGTAGGCATATTTCTTGCAAGTGGGACAGCTTTCAATGAGCTGAGTTATGTCACTGTTAAGTCCTGGCCAAAATACAAGATTTCTGGCGCTCTCTTTGCACTTGCGCAATCCGAGATGTCCAGCGTGAAGTTTACCTAAGAGTTCGCGCCGCATGGTTCTCGGTACCACGACTTTGGTGCTCTCCAATAAAATTCCGTTCACTACTGTCAATTCGGCAGAAAAGGGTTTTAGTTCACCTTGTACCTCTTCGCCAGCGGTTACCTTGCTAATGACCGCATGTAGGTAGTCGTCATGGGCAGATGAGCTGGGTAGTTTGCGACGGGTTTCTTCGGTGACCCTTGCGCCCACGAGTTGCATAGCATGAACGTCGACGTCTTCCGTTGCCCCAGTGTTGTCACCTCCAGTCGATGGGGACCTCCAGTCGATGGGGACGCTCGTGACAGCATGTGTGCTAGTATGAGCTCCTTGCCTGGGACGAACTGCAAGGAATAATCGTATTTCGTAAGAAATACGAAATCTCTGCAAGCGCAGTGGCATATCCGAAATTTCTTTGGATACTATTGAAATTAACGGTTTGTGATCAGTTTCGATAATGAATTTCTGACCGTGCAGAAACTGATAGAATTTTTCAAACCCAAGAACAACGCCTAGCACCTCCTTTTCAATTTGTGCATAGCGATGTTCGGCTTCCGTCAGCACACGGGAAGCGTAGGCGAGTGGTCGCCAGCTGTTGTCCGCCTGATATTTCAGAAGCGCTGCGCCTACACCACTTTTCGAAGCATCGCATGGCATGTTAATTGCCTTTCTGGGATCAAAGATGGCTATAGCACTGGGACTGAAGTTAAGATGCGAGCAACTTCTTTCCATTCTTTTGCGTGGTTTTGAGTCCACTCAAAAATGTTTTTAGACTTGATAAGATCACGCAGTAGCGTGGTTCTTTCAGACAGGCAGGGCACATACTTTCCAAAGTAGTTTAGCACCCCGAGCATGTGCTGAACATCAGCCTTCGATTCTGGCAACAGCACATTTATCAAACTTTTAATAAGCCTGGGGCTCGGTGATATGCCTTTCCGACTGATGATGTCACCTAAGAACTGTATTTCTGTCAACCAAAATTCACATTATTGTGCGTTGAGCGTCATGCTAGCTTTTTCAGCCCCTTTAAAAACTGCCATCAGTCTCTCATTGTGCTCTCCTTTCGTTTTGCTCCAAACTAAGATGTCATCTATGTAAATGTGAACGCCTGGCAAGCCATCAAAAACCTGGCTCAGCGTCTGTTGAAAAACCTCCGGCGCAGACGAAATGCCGAAAGGCAGCCGGAGATATCGGTATCGCCCAAATGGAGTTGCAAAAGTGCATATTTTTGATGTTCGTTCGTCTAGCGGAATTTGGTGGAACCCGGAGTTCGCATTCAATCTGCTAATGTAGGCAACGCCAGCGAGTTCTGCTTCGATATGTTCCCGTTAGGAAGCTGATGATGCTGCCTCTTGATATGTTCATTGATGCGCCTTGGATCGATGCATACCCTTAGACTACGGCCTTTCTTCTGCACCCAAACTAAAGGACTCACCCAGTCCGTTGGGGCGGTTTGCTTCTTAAAATCCCAGCACGCTTTCAAGCTGCTCACGAAGCGACTGTCGTAATGCGAGCGGCACCCGGCCTGCTGGCTGGACGACGGGCACTGTCCCTGGTTTCAGCACCATCCTGTAAGGTTGCACATCCGAGACCCTGAAAGACGTGCTCGAAGTCCTCTAGTGCCTTGTGCTCGTGACAAGCGTCAACTGTGCCGATAGTGCGTAGAAAAATATCCAAGCTTTCACCAGCATCCAAGCCAAGTAGGGCCTGACCATGCTTTACAACGAAAAATGTAATGTCTCTGGTTGTGTCTCCTATACTGACAGTTTTTGACGTTCTCCCGAAATTCTTTATCACTCGTCTGTTGTATGCTCGAAGTACTGAATTTGAAGGCGTCAAGTGACATCCCTTTGCCATCTTTCGGTAAACCGCAAAGGGTAAGAGGTTAGCCTGGGAGCCAGTATCAACCTTAAACAGCAATACTTGATTGGCAACACGTGCCGTCACTTTCCAGTCCTTCCCTTTTCTGCTTTCATTGCCTACTTCTAGAATTTCAAAGGTATCATCGACACCTTGCACGGTTACTTCCCTTACTTCGTTCTTGCCGATTTGTGTCGGGCAGCACACTGCGAAATGATAAAGCCTATTGCAAAGGTTGCATCATTTGCTATAAGCGAAACACTGGCGTGGTTTGTTCTGGCGGTTTCACATCTTGCACAAATAATCTCTGCCTTGACGCTGATGTTCGGTTCTACACTTCGTTGCTGTTTGCTTCGAGATAGCGTCTATCATGTCGTTGTCTTTGCACCAGACCACCTTTCTTTGCGCCAAAGCTTCTGCAACTTTACACGTTTCTTCTGCTTTCTGCTGCATTAGGTTCTTTTCCTGAAGTAATTTTTCACGTAGTTTTGTGTCGTTAGTGCCGAACCTTATCTGGTCTCTGACCATTGAATCTTTTCAATCACCAAAGTTGCACTGCTCTGCCTGCTTCTTAAGGTCGCGAAGAAATTTTTCAAACTGCGCTCCCTCAGCTTGGTTCCTCAAACGAAACAAGTATCGTTCGTGAACTTCATTTCCCACCTCAGAGCAGTAGGCTTCGAACTTTCGCACAACGGTCCCAAAGTCCTCCCGGCTTTCTCCGTCCACGAACTGGAACGTGTTCAACGCGTCAAGGGCATCGTCTCCGGCAACGCTGAGCAGCAGGGCGGCTTTCGACGATTCGGTCCTGGGATGTTCTTTCGATGCAATCGCCTGGATAAACAAGTCAAATTTTTGTTTAAAGCGTTTCCTTTTCGACGCCAGGTTACCCTTCAGTTGCAATGCTTGCGGGGCCTTAGTTCCATTGGCTTTTCGCTGGCTGCACGGGTCCCACTACTGACACCATGTATCGAGCTGATAAATGACTGAAGCAACAGCCGAGTGCGGAACAAGAATGAACGTTGTATTAATTCATCCGCCGTATTTTATACTTTGGCGGATGTACACTGCGCATTCTCGAGCCGTACCCGAAGAGCACGCGCCCGATACACAAACCAAATGCAATGCGTTTCAAGTGTGCGCCACCCATGCTATCCACGAAGAAGACGACGACGCATTACTTCAAGGCACGTGGGGGCGTGAAGTCAACCAGCGAATCACGAGAGGACACGGCAAAGGAGAGAGAGCCACGGGTTCGGGAGAACAGCCAGGAGACGTGGCTGGGCCATCAAGGAACCAGGGCGGGGGATTAGAGACCGGTCGGGTTGCGGACTCGAGGTCTCAGCGGGTTCCCACGTGGGGCCGTGGCAACTCTCACTTCGGGCCTGGCGTGGGTGGAACGTCGTCAGGACGCTCCCGCCAGGCGAATCCGGTCACCGCTGTAGCGAGGACAAGCCACCAGTCCGAGTTGAGCGGTGCAGACGCCGAACGCGCACCAGGTCAACGGCCTCTACTGTGAGCAGCGTTCCTGACTGCCCCGTTGGACGTGGCGTCAATCGTGCCGCCGCAGCTTTGACCATCCCTTCCCTACGTTCACCTGCCGCAGTGATCGATATTGACCTACCGACCGGTGAACTAAAAGTAGAGGAAACTTTCATAGAACTAGAGGGAAAAGCTATGGCAGTTAAAGGAAAGATGAATTCCACAATAATGACGCATAGAGCGATGTAACCCCAGAGTGCACTGTGCTTCATTACTTTGGAATTCATCTTTCCTTTAACTTTCATAGCTTTTTCCTCTAGTTCTATGTATCTATTCCCATCATTTATCCATATTTCGACATACTTGCACTCTCGCACTCTGGGAACCTCCTCGCGGTGTATTGATACTGGGTGGACGTTGCTCTCACTCAATATCATCCAAGCGCGTTTTGTCACACCAAATTTTATTCCTAAAGCTCCACTTTCCTGACCACATATATCAACCAGACACTGCTGATCCGCTCGGCTGTCTGTGAATAGCACAATGTCGTTCCCACAAAATAACCCAGGAAGCCTTTGTTCTATCGCTGTTACCTGCCTGTTTGTGGAGTATCTTAAAACCAATATTTCTCATTTCGAATGCTTTCTCCAATATCGTCATATAAATCATGGATAATAGTTGGGACAACGGGTATGCCTGCCTCAGCCCTTTACCTATATCGACGACCTCCATTATTCTACCATTACGCCATATCTTGCCATTCCACAGAGAGTGTATTTCCACTGGATATATCTTTGAAGAGCTCTTTTCAGTCGTCCCCTATACCGGGCTTTTTCTTTACACCCCAAAAGGTACTCTACTTCACATTGTCGTACATGCCCTTAATGTCCAAAAATGTCCTGTGTAAAGTTATGTTCTCTTTTCGCGCTATTTCTATACACTGCGTAAGCACAAAAATGCTATCATCCAACCGCCTGTCGACTCGAAATCTATTTTGCAGTTCGCCAAAGGTACCATTATGCTCTGTCCATATCTGCATCTCTCACTTAATTGTCTGCGTCACCATCCTGCATAGTACTGATGCAGTAGTGAGCGATCTATACGAGCGAATGTTATTTTCCGCTCTCTTGCCCTTAGAGATGAAGTTCATTCTACTTTGACGCCAAATGTCCGTTATTCGCTTGTACTGCAAGCGTTTTAAGATTGCTTTCAACAGAGCTTCCTTGCTGTTTCTTCCGAGCTCACTTATTTTAGTAATGCTAACCTCATCTAATACCTGTGGGGGTGGGCTTGAGAATCTTATCGTCCGATTTCTTCTAATTGAAATCTTCGAGAACTAGTTCTTCCACTTGCTTTTGCTTGCTACTGTCACATGTCGTAAAGGAAGGCCCATCCTCCATCTTAAGGGAACGGGCTGTTACGCTTCGAATATAAGTCAGTGCGTCATACCCCTCTAATTTTGTTCCTTCTTCATCCGTTGCAATGAGAAAAAGACACAACGTCACAATGGTGCTCGGGCGGAGGAGCACCTATGAAAGCAATGAAGAAGAAGCAGATAATAGAACAGCGGGCCCGAGAAAGAGGTGCTGCGTCTGTGTTCCTTATTTCATTAAATTATATATCTATCATCTATCTGTCTGTCTGTCTGACTCGGTGCTTTCATACTCGTCCTTTCCCCTTGTACATTCTCATCTTGTAATGGTAGGGTATCAAGGAATGACGAAGATGAAGGATGTCGCATCGAGGCCCAAGCTTTGAAATAACGAAAAGGAAGGGGTCATGGGCTCGTTCTTTATTTGTTAGAAACAACTAAATGAGCAAAGAGACAGTGAAGCCAAGGAAAGCATAGGGAAGTCACTTGTGGTATTGTAATTGTGGAGAAAGTAAAGGATGAAGTTGACGAAAAGACAACCTGCCTTCGGGGAACCAACCCCACGACCTTCGCATGTCGCGTCCGATGCTCTACCACTGAGCTACGACGGCGGTTGTCCCCCCGTCCACTTTATTGTATATTTATGTACGTATTATCCTGGGAGTGTTAGGCAGCGCCACTCTTGGCCAAGGCGGCGTGGAACACACTGTCTTGCCAAGAGCCGTCATGTAGAATGTGAACTTAGATGAGATGGCTGCGGCGCCATAAGCCCTCGCATGTTACCTAAGGCACCAAGTTGCCGTATCGAGGCCCAAGCGTTGAAATAACGAAAGGGAAGGGGTCAAGGGCTCGTTCTTTATTTGTCAGAAACAACTTAATGAGCAAACAGACACTGAAGCCGAGGAAAGCATAGGGGAAGTTACTTGTGGCATTGTAATTGTGGAGAAAGTAGAAAGGAATAAAAGTGGACGAAAGGACAAACCTGCCTTCGATGGGAACCAAACCCACCACCTTCGGATGTCGCGTCCGATGCTCTACCAACTGAGATACGAAGGCGGTCGTCCCCCCGTCCACTTTATTGTATATTTATGTACGTATTATCCTGGGAGTGTTAGGCAGCGCAACTCTTGGCCAAGGCGGCGTGTGTGGTGTGGGGAAAAGACAGTTCTGCCGGGTTTATTGGCGCAGAGCGCTGAGCCGTCCTAACATGGCGAAATGCAGCCGATCACAAACACACCGAACAACGTTCTCATAGTCGCGAGCGCACGTCCTTCTCTTCTTTCACGCGCTAGCACGCAGCGCTAGCACGATTTCCAACATCCTCCGCGGCCAACAATGTCACTTGCACAGTTCCAGAGCACAAAGAAGTTGAACCGTCTCGTGAGGTTCCGTGTCGTCTGCTAATCGGACTTTACATGCTCTGACGTGCCCATCTTTCCCCTTAAGTTTTCAAATACTCTAGCTAATTCCAAACGTAATGGGCACTTGGTTTTCTCTCAACAATAACAAGGTCACCGCACTTAAACTGGTCTCAGGTTTCTGTGACCTGCTGTGCGCGCTTCTCAGTGTCAAGATATATTCTTTATACCAACGTTGCCAAAGTTCATTTAGTTTTTGTTGTCTTTGTCTCCAGGCGCGTAAAATGTCGGTGCGACATCCCGACTTCTCGCTCATTTGTATGTCTTCCGGAAGGCCGTGAGCCGTCTACATGACAAAAAGTGTGATGGAGTCAGTATTTCTGCTTCGGAAGCATCATCAGAATTTATCACAGCCTCGACCTCTTCTAGCAAAGTGTCAAGTTGCTCGAAGCTGAAGCAACCCTTTCCTAGAGTTTTCCTGAGGCAATTCTTAACTGTTGAATCATTCGCTCCCAAAATTTTTCTACCTCTTTTTTGTGCCTTTCGCGGTTGGCGACATTATAACGATCACCTCCCCGATAGACATTGTTCTCTCTGCTGTTCTTTCTTCTTTCTCTTTTTTTCTTTCTTTCTTTTGCTTTCTTTCTTTCCATTGTTGGAGTTCTATCTACTTCTTTCTGGCACAATCTCTCGCTCCTCGAGAACCCCATGAAGGTCTCGGGGCTAAGGAATCAAAACAATAATCGTAACAAGGCAGAGGAAGTCGTGACGGAAGCGCAACAATAGGAAGTCGGAATGCGGCGGCG
>JABSTT010006265.1:0-14123 GCA_013339685.2 Hyalomma asiaticum | reverse complement strand
AATGCGCTTCCCATGGCAAGAGAAGTGAAGAAGACCAAGTACAAAAATGTAGATGAAGAGAACGACAAACTGCTCCAAAATTTAGCTTTAGCATTGTAAGATTTGCTGGAGAACCAGTTCACAATGCACATTTTTTAGTGGTTTTACAGCAAAAATAAGCAAAGAGGAAAAAGACAGGACAAACTGCAGCACTTTGTACTGTCTCATTGCCATTTTTTCTTGTTCTTATATGTGCTACTAGAGCTAAAGGAAATGAAAACAATGTGTTCCTGTGAGTAAAGTGGGCACAAAGCTACTCCATTAAACTGATGAGACAGATATGGTGTTAGTCACAACTAACTTAATGTACAAGAAAGCAGTGAAATATGTGGCCATAGTACACGTGTAAACAACACTGCTTCAAACAAATGCCAAATTCTATCAGATTGGAGTACATCACAAAACGTTTTGAAATTAGCCGGTATTTAAAAATTCGTATTCATCATTAGCAATGCCACAGATTCCTCACTGATAACTCTTTTTCTTTAATGCAGTAGGATTCCATAATCTCATGGGCCAGAGAATCTGTACTTTTACCAAGAATTGAAGCACTGGCCAACCTCGTCTGACATGATAATGATTAGCAATGTACAGACAAATGCGCTGACAGACAGTTTTTATCATGGAAAGTGCGCACTCCCTTACTATTGCTTAGATACCAGCCAGTTTGTAAAACCCACTGCAGCTGAGTGGGGATTTCATACACCATGCCGACCTAACAAGCCATGCACAGCCTAGTGTGCATCTTCATGTAAAGGGAGAGCTGCAGCTCTTCTGAAATGTGTGGGCACAGACCAGACAAGTTGCGTGGCGCAGAGAAAACTAGTCACCTTGTACCTTTTTGCTGCATTTTGAAGGTTGTGGGCAACTAGTGTACACAAGGCACAACCATTGGTCTTTTCACCATCAGTCGCCTGATTTGTCTTGCTTTGGAGAAAGGTTTCAGAAATTGATACAACAGTTACATGAGTGAATCTTTTGCATGACCCAATTAATAAAACTAGCCTGCATCCTCTCAGGAGATGATATTGCCAGTGCTACCTCAGGACACATGCTAGGAGTGGCCTTCTTAACAAATTTAGAATGGGCCGCATAAAATGGTACGAGCTCCTGACATGCACAGCAACAATGTTTCCTGGGGTTTCATGTGACATAACCACAATGTGATTGTGAGACATGCTGTAGTAGAGGGTCTTGGAAATTTTGGTCATTTGAGGCCCTTTAAAGTGCACTGAAATACATAGGCCTCTAACATTTTCCCTCCCTAACATCACACTCTAACGTGCTGCATAATCATGTGCTTGTTTTGGCACACAAAATCCCAGAATTAATTACTAAACATCTTACTAATGCTTACATTACCATTAGCTTTGAGAAAGTAATTTATAGGAGACATGTTTTTAAATGACAGCCCTAACTTGCAGGAAAGCATGTATATATGGGCTTGTATTGATCCCAGGCTCAGAAATCCACTTTGACACATCAGAAATGGCAGACTATGAAGAAAAATAAAATACAAGTATATAAGACAGTGTCATTAGTACTTGAGAAAGCAAATTTCTTTTTGTTGTCATCAACCAACACGTATAGCCAAAGGGTCATTACACTAAGTGATAAGCTAAGTGACAATGATATGAATGAACCCAGAACAGACAACCAAATAAATTCAGCACATACCAGTGGATCTCCACTGAAAGTAGTCGACAACACAAGTGCTTGTAGACTACTGGTGTTGCTGCCAATCGATAGCAAGGAGGATTAGTGCCAGAACAGGACTTGGTGGCTTAAGCAGTAGTTAGGATTTATAATACTGCATGTAGACTCCAATGGCATAAAGGAAGCTTCAGTCCATCAATGAACAAGGTCACCAAGGACAAGGACGTCAGTTCTAATCAGCTTCTTTAAATTCACGCACTCTGGAACATGTTTAATTTACTGAACCATTTGTTGCACGGCCAGTCACAACTATATTAAATACTGTAAAACACCACCATTAGGCAAGCATGTAGCTGTTACAGACTGCTTACAGAAAATTATGTACTGCAATGCAATATGTGACATGCCGGAGCTAACACATTGACACAGACAAACAACCGTTTTCTTCATAGTGAAAAGAACAGGCATGCAAAGAACACAAGGGGGAGAAGTGGACAACCCGAACGCCGTCTATATAACTTCTCTCCCACTTCATGCCCCTAGTGTCTGTGTTTTGCATGCCTGTTCTTTTCACTATGGAGCCTTACCAACTCACTCAGCTTTCTGTCCTTTTGTTATCTTTTTCATATTGTGTTATGGCAATCACTCTACAGTACATCACACCCCGTTAATACTGACTAGCCCTGCTTCTTCTTGTGATATGATATCCTGCAGTAAGGCTGCACATACACAAAGTTGTTTTCTGTAGCTTGAGCAAATGAGTTCGGTGTTCACAGTGTACAAGGCTACTGTTCTTAAGGGCCACTAATAATGTCTCTTCTTTCTAAAACATTTTGCTTGAAGTCATACACTTCACTTGCCAAGTCTAAGACTAATATATACGTTTTTCCTGTATACTGAGAAGGCGAGGGCGCTCCCATCCCGGCGCACCTGAACGTCCAAAAAAGCACCTGAACGTCCAAAAAAAAAAAAGGGAGCGCCCTCGCCTTCTTAGTATACAGGAAGCCCACGCACACAGGCCGCTATCTCAGTTTTAATTCGCATCACCCCATCGGCCACAAGACGTCCGTAGTGTCATCCTTGGTGACACGCGCCGTACGGATCTGCTCAGACGAGGATACGTTGAAGAAAGAGCTACGGACGATCCATCAGGAGCTAAACCGCAATGGTTATCCTCATCATTTCATCTCTAAAACTGAGAAGCGGATACTTCAATCCAGCTCACAGAGCAACGTGACAACCTGTGTACGTGCGGCCATACCTTACGTTGAAGGTATCAGCGAGGCACTTTCGCACGTATTTTCAAAATACGATTTGCGCATCGCGCACGTCCCGACCAGCAAGCTCCGGAACCAACTCATCAATGTAAAAGATCGGCTGCCAAGTGAATCGTTTCCGGGTGTTGTGTACAAGATACCGTGCGCTGATTGCCGTGGAGTGTATATTGGCGAAACAGGAAAGTTTTCTCGACGCCTCAAAGAGCACCAACGTGACGTGACTAAAGAGAATCACACGACAAACGCCATCGCTGAGCACGTGCATACACACAATCATACCATTGACTGGGATAATGCCGCCATCGTCGCCAAGGAAAAGAACGTGTCATCGCGCCGGCTTCTCGAATCATTAATCATTCAGTCGACGCCAGCTACAATGAACAGGACACCAGGTACTATGCCTGCCATTTACGCATGCTCGTTACGTCATGTTTTGCGTATGTAATTGACAACGACTTCTTGTCCTGCTCAGTGAACAAGGAACCCGTATGCGGTTCCGAAACGTCGATCAACTCATCCGACTTGGTCAGTGACCGTAATTCATCTCAATAAACATTTATTTATTTGCATTTGTTCTCTCTATATTTCCCACATTTTCTGTTGATGCCTAGATATGTTTCATAAAAATGTGAATCCAACCCTATGAGTTTAAAGCACATAAGTTAGTGTGAAGATTAGAAACCTGGAACTAAACAATAGAGTACATACTATGGTTATTCCAATCTGCTGCTATGAAACAGGTGGTAAAGTCCAGGAGGGGTCATCTGAAGCACTTCTCCTTGCAGCTGCTTTGAATGAGCTACTAGAGTTATAAAACTGATTTTCTTAACAAAGGTTTCAAACAGAAATGCAGAACTACATGCTTTGTAAGAATTTATGTTTCTTGAGCACATGTTTTTAAAAGAAATTGTTCTAGCTACACTAACAACGTCTAACACAGAAGCCCTAAGTGATCCAGTGATAGGTGGACCCCTCTACTTCATGGAAGGGATGAACCTCTGATGCTAAGAGACTGCTTGTTGTGCTAAAATGAACAAACAAAAGAAAAACGCCATCTGATTTTGTATTTCGAAAATACTTTATTCTTCAAAGTGTTCATTCAGAATGAGTTCCTGCTGAGGTTTATAAACAAGAACGCTTGTTGAATTGCTTTAAGCTTCTCATATTACAGAAACCCACATGCTATAGGTCAGCCCCCTCCACTTCACTCCAGAAATATTAATAGGACGCTTCCCACATACCAAAGACCAACCATGTCGACAAGTGAATGGGCAGATCTGCGTGAATTTATTTCATTAGTTTTATTTTTCTGTACTGGCTGAACTGCATCACCATCGTGCAGACTTTCAATGTTTGATAGATGATGAAAATATTTCACTGCCTGAAATCGCCACATTGAATGCACGAACTGAAGTTGCATCACATAACATGCTTTCGAATTCTGGGCCTACTGAGTAAAATTTTCCATACAACTAAGCGTAAGTGCTCGTAGCGCAGCGGGGTGCTCACGCTACTTAATATTCATTTCCTGAGGGTTAAAATACTCTGCTATATGATGGAAATAATTCTAGGATCATCTTTTAAAGGTATGAGCATACACGTCGGGAAAAGATGATCAAACGCCTCGGTTATGGCCGAAAATTCTTTTTATGCAAATGAGCTTGCAGCCGAAGGGATCGCGATGTTTGACAGCGAGAACCACATGCGGCGGTCGCTCGTTCTACATCTCGACAAACGATATGTGCTTGCATGGCCTTTGTCACAAACAACGCATAAGAAGGTGCCAACAGCGCACAGAAACTTAGCGCCGGAGCTAAAGTGATCTACGCAACAAAACAAGATGCAGATCAGACAACTAGCTGGCAATAATACGTACTAGTATAGGCGCAGTTTCAGACGTTTCAAAAGCGTACTCCGCCTGGCGAGTTGAGCGAGTGAGGACGCACGTTACGTGCTAAAAATACGATATGATATGGCGCATGCCGTAGTGGAGGGCCCCGGAAATCTCGACAACGGCGGACGGACGATGGCGATCGAGGTGGTTTCGTTACCTCAGGCACTGCGGAGAATGCCGTGAGAGGAGGTCACACTTGCGAATAACACATCTGGTGCACAATACAACCATGCAGAGCAACCAAATTTCATTGTAGTGCACATATCCCGAAGATACGACGGCTCCGAGGCAGTCAGTCACTGCAGTGCTGCATATTTGCGCTGGCGCAGTTCATCTGCTGTTCGGTGAAAGTGCAGAAAAAAAGAAGAGAAGGGCGTCGGCAGGATACCCACAAACTCGACTGGTCACGCTAATTTTCTCGCACGTACTTACATACACGACATACTAAACGAAGAGGAGCGCGTGACAACGACGAATTGCCGGGCGGGCGTCACCACAGCCAGCTGGCGCAGCAAACAGCAACGACGCTTCTCTCACGCGCTCCGCTCTCGGCCGGGGACAAACAAGCATATAGTTCTGGCCATTATGAGGGAAGACGTAAGGCACCGCGTCCAAAAAATTGTTATCGGTGGCGATCTTGCAGTACGACAGCAGATCGCTGCCAACGAGCTGGACCGCCATCACACACGCACACACACGCGAACACATGCTCCCTTACGTGTGAAGGGAGTTCAGGAAAAAGACATGTCTTTATATATGTATATGTATACAGAAAGGGAGCAGAACAATGCTCCCTTAACACTAAACTGCAAACTCCCTCGTGCAAAGGAGGTAAAATCAAAACTTTTTGCCCTTTTCGCTCCCACGTTTTACGTGGGAGTTCAATGGAGGATGGCGAACATTTTCACTCCATGTCTGTTCCACTCAAAGGGAGTACGGTCTTCAGGCCGGGAGCTTCAAGGGAGGCCGCGTCGCTTAATATGCCCTTTTCGGCTTATTTGCGTTTACAGTGTAGGCTTAACGCGACCGGTGGCTCGAAGCTGGATTACCTTGGCTCATGATACCAAATTCTTAAGAGTCGCAGAACGATGGGGATTACACGTAAATTCATTGCCACTGCACGCTTTAAATAGAAGTTTTAAAGGGTACGCTTGTGGAAGGCAAATGCGTTCATTAATCTTCAATTTTTACTTATGGTAGCCTGCCTCTTTGGTCACCTTGTCGCTGCAAGCACAAGACCACGGTGTAAGAATATACTCAGGTGCTGACACTCTTCCCCCAACGCATGGGAAACCGCAATCCACGCGCGGCCAGATAATGTTCGGGTTCTTATCAGTTGACTTGCAGTTTCATCGGCGCCTTCTTGGAGGGCGCTACGAAAAGCGGGGCAGTCGTCTCCATAGCAACGCGCGCGCTGCTGATAATGCGCTTTTTCAAGTGAAGTTTATTTCCTTTGAAAAGGCATAAAATTACAAAAAATATAATATGCAGAAGAGGGTCCCAAGGTCAGAATACCGTACCGGGCTGGAATGTGCAGCTGCGTTGTTTTGAAGCCAGGCATTTTTGTTTGTGTGCGTTTTATGCACGTTGGTTTTATGCTCTTCTATCGACGAAGGTGGCAACGGAATGCTGAGGGGTGTTTGCAATGGGTAGGACGTGCTTCGTACCGAACTGCCGTTCCGCAGCTATCGGACTTGCACGGAGCGCGTGCCTCTCTTCAAAGCGCCATCTGACAGGGCTCGTCTGGAGCAGTGGCGCCGTGCAATTGCGAGGGCAGACAGAACGCTAATGCCTACCTACCATGTTTGCGCTAAGCATTTTTCAAAGGACATGATCTCTACAGCATATCACGCGGAATTCAAGGGAAAGGTGCTACTTGACATGCCAAAGAGGCCCGTTCTCTCTATAAATGCAATTCCCACTTTATTTTCGGACTGTCCAAAGCACCTCACACAGTCAAGTAAACCTACAGAGCCACCCTGGAAGAGAGAACCTCCTGTGCAAGCCCCCGCACCATGTTGGCAGAAAGTTTACCACACTAATGCGACGCAACCAGTGCGAATTTCCTCTGTCACTGTGGCGTCTGTCAACCCGGAAGTAGCCTTGCCTCCGGAGAAGCGGCGGCATCTTGAAACTGCCACACTGACATCATGCCTGGCACTTGGTGTTTCGATTAAGCCGCGGCTTTCTGGATAAAACTTTTTCCTGCTAGTCTGCGAGCTGACTGGGGTGCAAATTATTGCTCCGGTAAGAGTCGTATTGACAGTTTATTTCATTGTTATTTTTGTTACGGCCGTAGCAACAACGCCGGTCAACGTTCGTGATTCCCTTTAGCAGAAGACCGAAAAAGAGCAAAAGGTCGGCCCGCGGCCGTCGTCTGCTAGAGAGCATCGCCTGCTTGGCGCGCCGTGTGGCTTGGCAGAACCGCTAAACGGCGTCGAGGGGCGAGAGGACACGGCGAGCGCGGCGGCGATCACGCGGCCCCACCGTGGTTCGGCTATTCGCGGGCGCTCTCCGCCTCGACGCTCAGCGGACCCATGACCGAGCATTAGAGAATTTAGTTGGGTGTCCGCACCCACCGACGTACGCGCTACGCCAGGTCGTGCGGGCACAGGGAAACGTGCACGAAGAAGACAGTTTTAGTCGGCTGGACGTGAAATTTGACAAGATGGATTGCTTCCGACCCTCACAGGGTCTCCGAGTACACCGGGGGCCCTTCCTTGCTGCAACGCGATACTACCGTGCAAACATGCACTTCTTGTCTTGTCCAGCTCCCCCCTCCATTGAAGTTGCCGCAGCGCCTATTCACATACCGATACACGGCAGCCAGGTGTCGCAACATTTTGTCTTACAGTCGCCGTCTCTGTCCCCTGAAACTACCTCGCACATAATTTGTGGTCCATGCACATCATTTACCCTTGCGTGAAACTGTATGTGCCCACATGTCATTAAGGTACACCAAATTATGTATACATGCTTTATAAACTACCATGACAAAATACTTAATTCCTGCGTAAGTAAGTGCTTCTTTCATTTTTTTCCTACATTCTGAAAGGTGTGCTTGTCTCACGTGTGCAAAAAAAAACGAAAGGGAAGGGGTCAAGGGCTCGTTCTTTATTTGTTAGAAACAACTTAATGAGCAAACAGACAATGAAGCCTAGGAAAGCATAGGGGAAGTTACTTGTGGTATTGTAATTGTGGAGAAAGTAGAAAGGAATTAAAGTGGACGAAAAGACAAACCTTGCCTTCGGTGGGACCCGAACCCACGACCTTCGGATGTCGCGTCCGATCATTCTCCCGATCATTCTGGTAAGCGATCCTTTCTGGAAACCGACAAGAGCATACGTTCCTCAGCTTTTCTTCCTCACCATATCTCTTTCCTCAGCTTGCAACTTCAGTTCCTTTCCTGCATGCTCTAGTTATGTGCGTCCACTCTTTCGGGTCGTGGAAAGTATTTGCATTTCGCACATGATACATAAGTAATATGACGAGATAAAGGCATTTCTTTAACTTTATTGTGCACAACACTATCCCGATCATTCTGGTAAGCGATCCTTTCTGGAAACCGACAAGAGTATACGTTCCTCAGCTTTTCTTCCTCACCATATCTCTTTCCTCAGCTTGCAACTTGAGTTCCTTTCCTGCATGCTCTAGTTATGTGCGTCCACTCTTTCGGGTCGTGGAAAGTATTTGCATTTCGCACATGATACATAACCATTGCAGGGTTGAACTGAACTCGCTTAGCTGTGCCGCCGCTGGCACTCCGCGACTTTGTCCGGAATAAGGCATGTTAACTTCTCTCTGAAAGAGGCAGGAGGAGGATTCCCTGCAGAGAGGAAGAACGGGAGAGCCCCGAAGGTGGGTGAAAAGGAGGAGGCGACAAAAGAAGCGACGATCTCCAGACGCACCCCAGGACACCCCGCAGAGAGATTTATGGCCCATTAGGCCGGGGAGGGAGCCGCTGCGCGCGCAGGAGACGCAGCGCAGCTTTCAAAAAGCAGCGTCCGTCCCGCCGGCGGCCGCACGCGATCCAACCCACTGCTCATGCGCACTGTCGCTCTCGCGCACCTCGCGCGTACGCACAGCTCTTGGGGACCTCCAACTAAAATGCTCTATTATCTGGCCGCTTAGGCGCACGCAGTGTCAACATCTGAGTATATTCTTACACCGTGCACAAGACGCAAGGAGCGAGCGCGAAACCCAATTCGAAATCTCGTACTTCCTGCGTGATCCCAAGTTGGCACACGCTAAGCACTTTGGGGCCCCAAACTTTTCGGGCCCCTAATATCGCAAACAACAAGCACTTCCTGCTGCATAAAGTATGGATGAGTCGGTAACATTGACCACAGATGCAAAACGACGAAAAAGCGGCAGCTCGCTCTGCCCGCCGCCCTCACCCGCGAAGGGTCGGCGCGGATGTCGTCACTACGTTTTGCCACAGAACACCTATACTATGACCACGTAGAGAAGGGAAACTGTACCACTGTACCTTTGACAATGCAACTAAGGGTAGCGGTGGCGTGGTAAACTGAAGTATACGACCGAGAGATGGCGCTGCGCAAGATATCATCATCACCACGCAATATTCTATTTAGAATATGGCTGTTGCGCTGCTGCTTGCGGCTGGTCGCGCTGCTCGCTCGCTGCGTGCGGTTACTGCTGTCCCGAGACGTTATTCTCGGGCACGGTACTCTAATACGAGTACAAATATTTCTGCTATGTCGCCAGGTGACCTAGAGGCCTCAACTGGCAATAAACGCAGCAAGCAAGTAAGCTTACGTCCTTTATTGGCAATCGTGATGGATGCAGCATACATATAAGCGAGCAATGCTGTCGCTGACAGATTTGAATGTACAGGCAACATAAATAGCCGTCTGTTTAATAAAATTACAAGCTAAAATTTATCTCATTCTGTTTGTAAGCAGAGCGATGTTTCAGACAACCATGTTTACGCTGGGCTGCCCTTGAAACGAAGTACTCGAAGCGCGCGGCTGACGATGCTTTCTGCGTCGTCGCTTTGCTCTGAGACCATCCAGCTGATTCGTTGGTGTACTCAATGAAAACAGTAGGCTTTCTGAAGCATTGTGATTCACTTCGGTTCCTATGTGATTATCAAACGCGCTCCAATAGCACGGAATGCGTCGGCCATCCCGCGATTCGAGTATCACGTTTCAATAGCACTGTATACATACTGTATTTGTGTACGCTGTCGCCCGTTGTCGTTCACTCTACTCGTCTGCGTTCACCAATTTCGGCGCTATTAAACAGGCAGCATAACAATTTCGCCAAAGGTGTATAGTGTCGGCAAGATCACCCCGAGATACTGTTCGACAACACTTGGCGAGGGGCACATGGATTTAAAAAAAGTGATAATAGACCACTACTTTTGTGTACAGCCGCCCAATTTTTAACCTGAACACGCGAGCGTCGGCCCTCAACGACATCCGTATCGTAGCTACTCTTTTCCTCAGGGATCCGAGCTGGCATCACTAAAACTACGGAAAGCACATTCTCGAGAAGGCAGGTGAAGGGCGTTATAACCGCGAAGTGCGATATACCAATGACGTCTGATCGGAATATCTCGCTTATCACCTCACGCCTTTCAGCAAACAAAGCAAAGGAAGGTCGTATCTTGTTGCACTTTCCATTCTTTTTCCAGCGGTATTTCGAAGAGACAGCAAAAAGCGATAACGATGAAAACAATGTAAGCAGCGTGCACTAGTGTTGCAAGATGGAATTAACCACGGAGCGTGTCGCTCACCTAGCTTATTAGTAAGCTTTTAATTAACACGATCCCAAATTAGCATAATTTTAATTACAATAATCTTAATTGAAAAGTTCTGAAATAGCATGGTCCCCGAGATGCAGGCCGTAATTATGATGGTTCTAATTAACATGTGGCTAATTAGCAAGAATTTAACAGCAAGTTCGTAATTCACTAGACCATAATTAGCAATGATCTAATTAACCATGACATCATTACCGTGATTTTAGCGAGCGTGTATGACATCAACTGCTTAATTAGAACGGGTAGGCTTAATTGGCTTGAATAAGCATGAACTAAAACTACGAAAAAGAAGACGAAGAGAGCCAGAGCGCGCGCCGGCCGCTGATGAATCTCTTCGACTCCGCATGACATAACTAAAAGCTTAACCACTCCGGTGTAAAAGTGCTGATGCGGATGCCCCAGCGTAGTTAGGGGGTGTAATCATATTTCTTTCATCGGAAGCACGACCACTTGACCTTTCCATTACAACCGAATAGCAGCGTTCAGAATACAAAAAAAAAAAAGAATGACGGTACCGGTGCTCAAAAAAAGCGGGCGTGGTGTCTGGTTCCCGGAAAAGCCTAGCAGACGACAGCTGCCGAGAACTGCTCAAAGCGCGCATGCGCGTATTCTCGTTCATTTCAACGCCGCGCTCCGCTCTGTGGCGCTGAACAGCTCGGCGGTCGGCGCTCGCGTGTTCAGGTTAAAAAATTGGGCGGCTGTACATGCTGTGTGATTTTGATATTGCGTTCCGTTTCCCTTCTCCTGCGTCCCTGTCTGGACTGTTCTGTTACAACAAACTGCTACTAACTAGCTCATCTTCCAGTGCTTCTCAACTCGTATATTATATAGCACTTGTAAAGCAAAATTTACTTTACGTTATCCCGTTGAAAGATTAATTTGGTTTATGTATTCGAAAGAAGTGAAGGGTTTGCAGTGCTATAAACACTTCAATCAAGTGACCAGCAGCAAATGATCTTTGTAAATGCATGACAAATTACACAGCCTGTATGAAAAACACTACCTGAAGTCTTATGTGCAGCCTTCCTTCTGCCCTAATAATCAAACTGTACTTGGGAGTAGAGTCATGGCTGCTATTCTCCAGGTGACCACTACATGGCATGTCTCTTTTAACGAAAGGTCAAGTGCCTGTACACAATTTTCACTTTCAAAAACTCACAATGTAGCTCACGAGAAGACAGCATTATGCCTTACTGTATCATTCCTTGGCATTGCTGAGCACATTAATGTTCACATTTACAACAATCTTCACTCAGTGCAAGGAAGAAATGCTGCGCTCAGACATGGTACTCCTAGCTTGTTTTGCACTATGTTATATGCAATACTCGATACAAATGTGGACGCGCACTTACAGAAAGATACCATGCGACAGTCACTATCCAAGGAATCCTCAGCCGGCACATTTCCCTTGCGTTGGTTACTTCTTGCATCAAAAATCACTTGTGCTGGCAATCTTGCACTGGTTCAACATACCACATACTACTGTTGCATTTTGGCGTACAGTTCCCATTCCTTTCACTTGTTGAGCTTGTAAACTGTTTTTGGTGACAGATGGAGTTCAGGAAAACCTCTCTTCGCTATGGTGACTTTTGAGCTTCTTGCGCCTTGGTAAGGGTAGCTTGAAAACTAAGAATCCTTTTGTTGTCCATTGTCCTCAATAGAAAAAAATAAACGAGGTCATGAGGAAGCCATAAAGAGAAATGGTGAGCCAAAACTCGGTCTAATAAATAAGCGAAGCATAACCATAAATTAAATGTCCACAAACATACCCTGTGAGGATTTTTCGGTCCCTGAGGTTACTTCTAGTGGCAACACAATCTCTGCTGACTTGAGGTAGGTCCAGAGATTACAGCAGCTAAGTGTGTGCAGATATGCCCAGTTTCTTGAATGCTCTGGTTGATAAACAAAAAAAGAAAGAGCCACTGTTACTATGGTGGAAGCATGGATAACATTGTAATTCATGTCTAACAATGCATACAACAATGCTGCCAACATGAATAGCATGCATGTAAGATTTATTTGAGCATCTATTTCAGTGATGCGCTTAGCCAAGCCTCACTCAGGGGACATTTGTTTCTTTAGTAAGCAATTAAATTGTCCCACTGCATAAACATGCACTATTAACACTTATGAACTTATTTTGTATATTGAAATATAGAATTCCATCACGCCCCGCCACGGTGGTCTAGTGGTTATGGCACTCGGCTGCAGATCCGAAGGTCGCGGGATCGAATCCCGGCCGTGGCGGCTGCATTTCGATGGAGGCGAAATGTTGAGGCCCGTGTGCTGTGCGATGTCAGTGCACGTTAAAGAACCCCAGGTGGTCGAAATTTCCGGAGACCTCCAATACGGCGTCTCTCATAATCAGAGCTGGTTTTGGGACGTTAAACCCCACAAATCAATCAATTCCATCACCATACTCTTATGTACATTTGCCTCTAAGAAACCATGCATATTTTATAGATTTGTGAGATATTTAAATAGACATTCTTATCCAACATAATTGGTACGCAGAAGCCACGCTTCTGATTAGCTGCACAAATAATAACACTTCATGAAATATGTTCTTTAACCGTTTTGCAAGCAATAGCGGTGTTACACGGCCACTTTAGATCGCGATCAGGACTGATCTGCATCGAGTTTGGCGCTGACATTAGCCAAATAGTGATATGGTTTCCAGATCGCGATCATCACACGATTCCTATCGGGCCTGATCACGCTCAAAAATAACCATATACCAGCAGCTGAGCACCATCGAGCCTAATCGAAATCCGCCCTGATCGTGATAAAATGTTCGCGTGTGACGCAGGTTTAACAATAATCAGTGTTGAAGATGCACAGCAGGGCATTTTCACTCACCGGTGCTTATGGCCACATGGTGCAAGGTCAATCCGTTTTCCTAGGTTGTCTTCCGGCACTGTGCACAGTTCTGGTAATCAATTTTTCACGCGAAAGCTATGCAACCGTTACGCCAGAGAACTGTCGCAGCTGGTAAAATTCACCGTTGTTAGACACGTTCGCTGTGTGGCAGCGGCTATCTAAACAAGGTAACGTAAAGCGAACATGCGTGGTCAAAGGAAATGACCGCGGTACAATTTGAATCAAACAAGCGGCCGAAACTCAATCGATACCAATGGGCTGCTGCTCATCGCACGTCAGTGCAATCTCAAAACTTAGACTCAAGCGCGTACGTTACGCTTAAAGTCCAAGAAAAGCACATCTTTACTTACTTTATAAAGAATGACACTGTAACCAAGCTTGTCAGATACTTTCAATACGTTTTTATATAAATTTTTTGTCCCGTTGAGCGCCCCTAGCAGAGAAATTGCTAACTAAAGTATTCGACAGCTAAAAGAGGAGTTAGTAGCTCCACTTTGCGCGCAACTCGATAGAACGCGCCGCGGTTGATTTTTTCGCCCTCCGTGGCGATCGCGGGAACTTGAGACTTTCCCGGGCCTGGTTTTGCCGC
>JABSTT010006264.1:0-13724 GCA_013339685.2 Hyalomma asiaticum | reverse complement strand
CCCGCAGGGGCGTCTGCGTGAGCAGACGTTTGGTGTGTGGCGACACCACGGACCCGAGCCAACGGGGGGTTTCGACCCCCTCCCACGTGTCGCCGTGCGTGGCTTAGCCGTGTCCGGGGAAAAGGGGATCCTGGGGGTTGAGCCGACGCCGGGTGATTGGACCTTTAAGGCCCCCCGGAAGAGGCAACACACCCCTTTGGCCCCGGCTTCACGTAGACGGCACCTCCGGCCTGACCCGACCGGGGGAAATCGGCAGTCGCCTTTTCCTGTCTTTCTCCACATCTTCGTCTTTTTCTCTTACTTTACATCTGTCCTATCTTCTCCTCTCTTCCATTTACTTCCATCTTTCTTGGCGGCGAGGGTTAACCTGGTGTGACGTGACCAACCTAGGTTATTACATATCTGGTTATAGCGGCAATGTACAGTTGGCATGGCAGGGCCGGCTTTGCTGCCCCTGTTGTGTCCCCTTGTTGGACTCGGTGGTGGGTGACTGGCATTGTTGCCGAACAATCTACTTCTTTAATGGGATCATCAAACCCTTTCAGAAACGATCGCCCTCCGAAACGGGGGCGCACCGATGCAACCGCTGAAATGTTCCTCAAAAAGAACGAAACTTTCCCGAAATATCACGTGATTCACTATGAGAACACCGAAAAAAAAGCCCGTAACATCTCACCATTCCTAGTGTCAAAATGTCTCACTGACACCATCGGAAGCGGCTACAAAGCCACCAAGATGGCCAGTGGGGATCTACTAATTGAAGTTAAAGATAAATCGCAGTATCAGAAATTGACCAACCTTGTGGCATTTGGGGATAAACCAATCACTATCACTCCCCACAGAACAATGAATACTGTAAAAGGTGTAGTATCAGATGACGATCTCATGGACCTTTCCGACGACGAACTTCTGGATGGCTGGAAGGAGGAAAACGTTGTACAGGTACAACGAATAAAAATCAGACGCGACAACAAGGAAATACCCACGAAGCACATCATACTCACCTTTAACTCCAGCACACTTCCACAGGAAATAGAAACAGGCTATCTAAAGTTGCACGTCAGGCCGTACATTCCGAACCCAAGGCGCTGCTTCAAGTGCCAAAGGTTCGGTCATGCATCGCAGAGCTGCCGAGGGCAGCTTACCTGTGCTAAGTGTAGTACCACGGGACATTCTGCTGATGACGGCTGCAATGCCGAAGCCCACTGTGCCAATTGCGATGGAGACCACCCGGCGTACTCAAGATCCTGCACAGCCTGGAGAAAAGAGAAGGAGATTATCACCATCAAATTTCAAGAAAACATAAGTTTCCGCGAAGCCCGACAACGTCTTTCTCCATACCTTGCTAGTAAGACCTCTTTCGCCGAAGTGGTGCAACGGGGGGCAGCACCACAACGGCATCAGGCGGCCGCCCAAGCCACGCGCAGTGTGCTGAAGCGATCGCCACCTGCCCCCACGGCGGGAGCAGCCAAGGCTGCCCCGCCCCCCGCCAACTCGGCCACACTGGAGGCCTCTCGAAGCTCTGGCACTAGCCAGGGCAGCTCAGAGGCCAGAGAGGTCCCATCGACCTCGTCTCTGGTGGGGTCAAAGGCCTCGTCTGCCAAGACGAAGCCCATACAACCCCATCACCGCTCGCTAGAGCAACTGTCTGACGCCTTGCACGAGGCGATGGACACTACTACTAGCTCAGCGGTGAAGGCAGCACCCAAGGAGCGGCGAGATTCTCCCGACCGCTCCAGAAAAAGCAAAACCCCAATTACAGGGCCAGGAAAAGGTCCTGTAAAATAATGTGTACATACTCCATTTCTGAACACCATCTTTTAGAACTTTTAGAAGCAAATCACCTTCCAATTATTTTATCTCTTGGTCTTTCACACTCTGATTTTAAACCATCACATTCAAAATGGCTTTTATTATTCACTGGAATTGTAGAGGGCTTTTAAACAATTTAGGTGACATAAAGGAAATACTGAACGACTTTTCTCCTATGGCCCTGTGCCTCCAGGAAACCAACCTAGGTGAGCGACATCAAAACATCTTGAAGGGCTTCACGGTTGTGCGGCGCGATCGTTCGCAGGCAAGCAGACTGTCGGGTGGTGTGGCCGTCGTTGTCAAAGGTGGCATACCAGTCAGAGAAATTCCTATTAATAGCCACATAGAGGCCGCCGCCGTCACCATTGTAGCGCACAAAACCATCACCATCTGTTCCCTCTACATTCCGCCTCACACACAATTCGCCGTAAGCGATTTAGAAATAATTTTGCACCAGCTATCCGAACCTTTTGTGATAGTAGGTGATTTTAATGCGCATAACACGCTTTGGGGTAGCAAAACAATCGACCCTAGAGGAAAAATAGTTGAAGACTTTATCTTAGCCAATGATGTCTGTCTTTTAAATTCCGGCGTTGCCACTTACTGCTCCCCAAGCTCAGGAGCCATGAGCTGCCTGGACCTGGCACTATGCTCTCCAGCGGTGTTCACCGATTTTAAATGGAATGTAATAGATAATCCATATGGAAGTGACCACATGCCTGCACTGATCAATCTAAGCGTAGCACCTCCTACCATACCTTCCCGGCCACCCCGATGGCGACTTCATTTAGCAGACTGGGCTCTCTTTACCGATCAAGCCAGGCTAGATAAAGAGAGTCTAGATTTTCTCAGCATTGATGAAATGAATGCGAGCATTACAACATGCATAATCGCGGCAGCAGAGAAAGCTATTCCCCAGTCTTCTGGATACCTGAGAAAGAGATTGAAGCCCTGGTGGACGCGCGAATGTACGGAAGCAAAAAAATTTAAAAACAGAGCCTGGGGCGTCTTCCGGAGGTACCCGACACATGATAACCTCATATCGTTCAAAAAAGCTAGAGCGAAATTTCGACACATTCGTAGGCAAGCCGAGAAAACCTCCTGGCAAAACTACGTTTCGTCCATAAATAGCTCGGTCACATCCAAAAGAATGTGGGGCCAGGTTCACAAGTTTAATGGCAACTACACTGCCTATACCATCCCCTTTCTTTCTAAAACAGGTGCCCAGACATCCCTACAGGAACAAGCAGACCTATTAGGACTGCACTTCTATAACATATCCAGCTCAGCAAACTATTCAGAAACGTTCCTAAGGCATAAACAATCTACAGAAAAACAAAAGCTTCCCACAACAGGTTGTTCAGACTCGCCCTACAATACGCCTATCACCCTCCGTGAACTGAACACAGTACTCTCTGCAGGTAAGAAAACAGCGCCTGGTCCTGACAAAATACACTATGCAATGCTTGCCCACCTGTCGCCAAAAGCAGTTGAGGTCCTCCTGCATTTCTTCAATGTCATCTGGCAAACTGGTCAAATGCCCACCGATTGGAAGAAAGCGATTATAATACCATTCCTAAAAAGTGGAAAAGATCCCTCATTAGCAAAGAGCTATAGGCCAATTGCACTAACAAGCTGTCTTGCAAAAACCTATGAGAATGTCATTAACATCAGACTAACGTACGTCCTCGAAACAGAAAACTCACTAGACATCCACCAATGTGGTTACAAAAAAGGTTGCTCAACTACGGACCACCTAGTTCGGCTTGAAAACACAATACGAGAAGCTTTTTTTACACAAACAACATTGTCTAGCAGTCTTTTTCGATATAGAAAAAGCCTACGACACTACTTGGAGGTATGGGATTTTACGAGACCTTGCAGACTTAGGAATCCGCGGCAGAATGCTGAACTGTCTCTCTGACTTTCTGTCTAACCCCCGCAGGGGCGTCTGCGTGAGCAGACGTTTGGTGTGTGGCGACACCACGGACCCGAGCCAACGGGGGGGTTTCGACCCCCTCCCACGTGTCGCCGTGCGTGGCTTAGCCGTGTCCGGGGAAAAGGGGATCCTGGGGGTTGAGCCGACGCCGGGTGATTGGACCTTTAAGGCCCCCCGGAAGAGGCAACACACCCCTTTGGCCCCGGCTTCACGTAGACGGCACCTCCGGCCTGACCCGACCGGGGGAAATCGGCAGTCGCCTTTTCCTGTCTTTCTCCACATCTTCGTCTTTTTCTCTTACTTTACATCTGTCCTGTCTTCTCCTCTCTTCCATTTACTTCCATCTTTCTTGGCGGCGAGGGTTAACCTGGTGTGACGTGACCAACCTAGGTTATTACATATCTGGTTATAGCGGCAATGTACAGTTGGCATGGCAGGGCCGGCTTTGCTGCCCCTGTTGTGTCCCCTTGTTGGACTCGGTGGTGGGTGACTGGCATTGTTGCCGAACAATCTACTTCTTTAATGGGATCATCAAACCCTTTCAGAAACGATCGCCCTCCGAAACGGGGGCGCACCGATGCAACCGCTGAAATGTTCCTCAAAAAGAACGAAACTTTCCCGAAATATCACGTGATTCACTATGAGAACACCGAAAAAAAAGCCCGTAACATCTCACCATTCCTAGTGTCAAAATGTCTCACTGACACCATCGGAAGCGGCTACAAAGCCACCAAGATGGCCAGTGGGGATCTACTAATTGAAGTTAAAGATAAATCGCAGTATCAGAAATTGACCAACCTTGTGGCATTTGGGGATAAACCAATCACTATCACTCCCCACAGAACAATGAATACTGTAAAAGGTGTAGTATCAGATGACGATCTCATGGACCTTTCCGACGACGAACTTCTGGATGGCTGGAAGGAGGAAAACGTTGTACAGGTACAACGAATAAAAATCAGACGCGACAACAAGGAAATACCCACGAAGCACATCATACTCACCTTTAACTCCAGCACACTTCCACAGGAAATAGAAACAGGCTATCTAAAGTTGCACGTCAGGCCGTACATTCCGAACCCAAGGCGCTGCTTCAAGTGCCAAAGGTTCGGTCATGCATCGCAGAGCTGCCGAGGGCAGCTTACCTGTGCTAAGTGTAGTACCACGGGACATTCTGCTGATGACGGCTGCAATGCCGAAGCCCACTGTGCCAATTGCGATGGAGACCACCCGGCGTACTCAAGATCCTGCACAGCCTGGAGAAAAGAGAAGGAGATTATCACCATCAAATTTCAAGAAAACATAAGTTTCCGCGAAGCCCGACAACGTCTTTCTCCATACCTTGCTAGTAAGACCTCTTTCGCCGAAGTGGTGCAACGGGGGGCAGCACCACAACGGCATCAGGCGGCCGCCCAAGCCACGCGCAGTGTGCTGAAGCGATCGCCACCTGCCCCCACGGCGGGAGCAGCCAAGGCTGCCCCGCCCCCCGCCAACTCGGCCACACTGGAGGCCTCTCGAAGCTCTGGCACTAGCCAGGGCAGCTCAGAGGCCAGAGAGGTCCCATCGACCTCGTCTCTGGTGGGGTCAAAGGCCTCGTCTGCCAAGACGAAGCCCACACAACCCCATCACCGCTCGCTAGAGCAACTGTCTGACGCCTTGCACGAGGCGATGGACACTACTACTAGCTCAGCGGTGAAGGCAGCACCCAAGGAGCGGCGAGATTCTCCCGACCGCTCCAGAAAAAGCAAAACCCCAATTACAGGGCCAGGAAAAGGTCCTGTAAAATAATGTGTACATACTCCATTTCTGAACACCATCTTTTAGAACTTTTAGAAGCAAATCACCTTCCAATTATTTTATCTCTTGGTCTTTCACACTCTGATTTTAAACCATCACATTCAAAATGGCTTTTATTATTCACTGGAATTGTAGAGGGCTTTTAAACAATTTAGGTGACATAAAGGAAATACTGAACGACTTTTCTCCTATGGCCCTGTGCCTCCAGGAAACCAACCTAGGTGAGCGACATCAAAACATCTTGAAGGGCTTCACGGTTGTGCGGCGCGATCGTTCGCAGGCAAGCAGACTGTCGGGTGGTGTGGCCGTCGTTGTCAAAGGTGGCATACCAGTCAGAGAAATTCCTATTAATAGCCACATAGAGGCCGCCGCCGTCACCATTGTAGCGCACAAAACCATCACCATCTGTTCCCTCTACATTCCGCCTCACACACAATTCGCCGTAAGCGATTTAGAAATAATTTTGCACCAGCTATCCGAACCTTTTGTGATAGTAGGTGATTTTAATGCGCATAACACGCTTTGGGGTAGCAAAACAATCGACCCTAGAGGAAAAATAGTTGAAGACTTTATCTTAGCCAATGATGTCTGTCTTTTAAATTCCGGCGTTGCCACTTACTGCTCCCCAAGCTCAGGAGCCATGAGCTGCCTGGACCTGGCACTATGCTCTCCAGCGGTGTTCACCGATTTTAAATGGAATGTAATAGATAATCCATATGGAAGTGACCACATGCCTGCACTGATCAATCTAAGCGTAGCACCTCCTACCATACCTTCCCGGCCACCCCGATGGCGACTTCATTTAGCAGACTGGGCTCTCTTTACCGATCAAGCCAGGCTAGATAAAGAGAGTCTAGATTTTCTCAGCATTGATGAAATGAATGCGAGCATTACAACATGCATAATCGCGGCAGCAGAGAAAGCTATTCCCCAGTCTTCTGGATACCTGAGAAAGAGATTGAAGCCCTGGTGGACGCGCGAATGTACGGAAGCAAAAAAATTTAAAAACAGAGCCTGGGGCGTCTTCCGGAGGTACCCGACACATGATAACCTCATATCGTTCAAAAAAGCTAGAGCGAAATTTCGATACATTCGTAGGCAAGCCGAGAAAACCTCCTGGCAAAACTACGTTTCGTCCATAAATAGCTCGGTCACATCCAAAAGAATGTGGGGCCAGGTTCACAAGTTTAATGGCAACTACACTGCCTATACCATCCCCTTTCTTTCTAAAACAGGTGCCCAGACATCCCTACAGGAACAAGCAGACCTATTAGGACTGCACTTCTATAACATATCCAGCTCAGCAAACTATTCAGAAACGTTCCTAAGGCATAAACAATCTACAGAAAAACAAAAGCTTCCCACAACAGGTTGTTCAGACTCGCCCTACAATACGCCTATCACCCTCCATGAACTGAACACAGTACTCTCTGCAGGTAAGAAAACAGCGCCTGGTCCTGACAAAATACACTATGCAATGCTTGCCCACCTGTCGCCAAAAGCAGTTGAGGTCCTCCTGCATTTCTTCAATGTCATCTGGCAAACTGGTCAAATGCCCACCGATTGGAAGAAAGCGATTATAATACCATTCCTAAAAAGTGGAAAAGATCCCTCATTAGCAAAGAGCTATAGGCCAATTGCACTAACAAGCTGTCTTGCAAAAACCTATGAGAATGTCATTAACATCAGACTAACGTACGTCCTCGAAACAGAAAACTCACTAGACATCCACCAATGTGGTTACAAAAAAGGTTGCTCAACTACGGACCACCTAGTTCGGCTTGAAAACACAATACGAGAAGCTTTTTTACACAAACAACATTGTCTAGCAGTCTTTTTCGATATAGAAAAAGCCTACGACACTACTTGGAGGTATGGGATTTTACGAGACCTTGCAGACTTAGGAATCCGCGGCAGAATGCTGAACTGTCTCTCTGACTTTCTGTCTAACCGAACCTTTCAGGTCCGCCTTGGTGCAACACTGTCCCGTACGTTTGCGCAGGAAAATGGTGTACCTCAGGGGTGCATTTTAAGCACTACACTTTTCGTTGTGAAAATAAACTCTCTGAACAAAGTTATACCATCTACAGTTATGCATTCTCTGTACGTTGACGACCTCCAGATTGCGTGCCGCGCATCTAACATGATAACGTGCCAACGACAGACTCAGATCACGCTGAACAAACTAACACAATGGGCTGAGAAAAACGGCTTTCGTTTCTCCGAGGAGAAGACAGTCGCCGTAGTATTTTCTCAGAAAAGAGGCCTGCAGCCGGACCCGATCCTTGAACTGAATCAAGCAGTATTGCCAGTCAAACAAGAGCACAAGTTTTTAGGAGTCATATTTGACAAGAAACTTAACTTTTTAGCACACATCACCAGTCTAAAAATTAAAGCGACTAGGGCACTCAACGTCCTTAAAGTTCTGTCGCGAAAGCGCTGGGGCGCGGACCGTAAGTGCCTCCTGCACATCTATCGTTCACTGGTGCGTAGCAAATTAGATTATGGTAGCGTAGTTTACGGTTCAGCGAGGCAGTCCTACCTTAAGAGGTTAGACCCTGTACATAACAAAGGGATACGCTTGGCAACCGGTGCATACAGGACCTCACCGATTCCCAGCTTGTACTCGGAAAGTAATGAGCCAGCACTGGACAGCAGAAGAACACAGCTGATGCTTACATATGTCCTAAGAGTTCGGTCGTCGACAAACCACATATGCTACAATATTATCACACAATGTGACAAGCGACTCCATTACACAAACAAACCAAACCTAATAAGACCACTAATACTCAGGTTCGAAGAAAAATGGCGAGAGTGTAACGTCCCTACAGATGCACTTTCGGTTATTAAAAAGCCACGAAGTTTGCCTCCCTGGAACAACCTTACCCAATTTCTTGACCTCTCATTGTCACATCTTAAAAAAGATTGTACATCACGTGAACACATATTGCAAGAATTTCGCACCGTTCAAGAAAGATACAACACTTATACAGAACTTTACACCGATGGCTCCAAGACGGCTAGTTATGTCGGAAGCAGTGTCGTTGAAGGTGCGTGGGAACGAACGGTCAGACTACCACAGTTCGTTTCAGTTTTTACGGCTGAGTGTTACGCCCTGTGGATGGCAGTAAAAAGAATTGAAAGCTCAAACTACGAGAAAACAATCATTTTCACGGATTCCCTAAGTGCATTGAAGGCCCTCCATATACGCTCTCAATACGAACCCCTCATTGGCGACATTTTAAGCATATTATCGCGTCTGAGTGAAGGACAAACAATCCGGTTTTGCTGGGTCCCAAGTCACGTTGGCATACACGGAAATGAAAGGGCAGATCAATGCGCAGCAGCAGCAAAAAACCTTAGTATCTCGAAAGTAAGTGTTCCAGTTAGGGACAGTATCCGCGCCATTCGTACAGCGTTAACATTCAAGTGGCAACGGGAATGGAACACTATAGGCAACAATAAACTCCAACTAATCAAACCATTCCTAAGTGAATGGAAGTCCTGTTACCACCAAGAACGTTTTATCGAAGTTATCCTCTGCCGTCTTCGAATTGGTCACACGCATATCACCCATAATTACCTTTTAAAGCAAGAACAACAACCAACATGTGATAAATGCGATGAACCTCTAACAGTGTTACACATCTTGCTTACATGCCCACATTTAGAAACATATCGAAGAAAACATTTTCACGCATTGTACAAGTTACGCATTCCACGTCACCCCATGTTCATCCTAGGAGATGATGCACTAATACCCCTAACGAACGTCGTTAACTTCCTGGATGACGCAAAATTTCTAAACAAGCTATAAGCATAGCGTCGTAGCTACACGGTAGATACTCAAGATTTACGAACCTGTGTGGCCACAACACGGCCTCTTCTGACAGGCCACTGCTGTGACAGCGTCTTCTGAAAAGAGCACTTGCCTCCTGATCCTTGCGCACAAGGACACAGGTAAGGCGAAAGTGCTGGAGCCATTCCTTTACATTTTGGCTAAACCACCTCGCGCAACGACCATACCCATTGACCACCCCATGTATCATGTCCATAATTGTAATAGTACTGTGGTGAGTACTATAGTACCTTAACAGTACATACATTATACGAATAATTTTAGGCCTCTATACAGCCGCGCAACATTATTCATCTTATTCCACCAATCGTCTCTGACCGCGCACTCGTATTTATGGTCATGATAGGTAGGCTAAAATCACATGGAAGACGAGGTACAATTTCTTGTGAGTGACGGTATGGCTTTCCAGAGGAAATTGGTTTATACCAAACTTTTACTACAGAATATACACTCAGTTCACTAAAGGGTTTCAGCTTTATTTTCTCACCATGTGGCTGGCGCAGCATAGCCTTAGCTGCTTTTGCGCCACTAAAAACCCATTTGTGCAGGAAACTGGCGTTGCCGCAGGGTGGGGGTGCTTAGCTGTACTCTGTTTATTATAAAATGAATTCACTGCGTCTGTACATCCCGCATAACATATTCTATTCAACTTATGTTGATGACGTCCAATAGCGTTCAAGTCGTGCAGCCTAGCGATATGTGAGCGCCAGGTCCAACTTGGCCCTGAACAGGGTGTCGAAATGGGCAGACGAAATGGGTTCAACCTGAACCCACACAAAAAGCACTTGTGTCCTTTTCTGCAGAAAAAGAGGCCTCCATCCAGAACCTGACATTCATTGAAGGGTGAGCGCCCTACCTGTAAATACTGAACATAAAATTTCTGGGCATAATTTTTGACTCGAAGCTCCCGTTTGCCCCCGCAGGGGCGTCTGCGGAGCGGGCGTTTGGTGTGTGGCGACACCACGGACCCGAGCCAACGGGGGGGTTTCGACACCCCTCCAACGTGTCGCGTGCGTGGTTAGCCGTGATCCGGGGGCAAGGCAAAAGGGGATCCTGGGGGTTGAGCCGACGCCGGGGTGATTGGACCTTTAAGGGCCCCCGGAAGAGGCAACACACCCCTTTGGCCCGTGCTTCCGTAGACGGCACCCCCGGACTGACCCCCCGGGGGAAATCGGCAGTCGCCTTTTCCTGTCTATCACCTCTCACATCTTCGCCTTTTTTCTCTACTTTACATCTTTCCTGTCTTCTCCTTTTCTTCACTTACTTCCATTTTTCTGGCGGCAAGGGTTAACCTTGTGTGGCTATCCTACCTGGGTACACCATATTCGGTTATAGCAACGATGTACAGTTGGCATGGCAGGGCTTGTCCACAACATCCTGTGCTGTGTCCCCTTGTTGGACTCGGTGGTGGGTGACTGGCATTGTTGCCGAACAATCTACTTCTTTAATGGGATCATCGAACCCTTTCAGAAACGATCGCCCTCCGAAACGGGGGCGCACCGATGCAACCGCTGAAATGTTCTTCAAAAAGAACGAAACTTTCCCGAAATATCACGTGATTCACTATGAGAACACCGAAAAAAAAGCCCGTAACATCTCACCATTCCTAGTGTCAAAATGTCTCACTGACACCATCGGAAGCGGCTACAAAGCCACCAAGATGGCCAGTGGGGATCTACTAATTGAAGTTAAAGATAAATCGCAGTATCAGAAATTGACCAACCTTGTGGCATTTGGGGATAAACCAATCACTATCACTCCCCACAGAACAATGAATACTGTAAAAGGTGTAGTATCAGATGATGATCTCATGGACCTTTCCGACGACGAACTTCTGGATGGCTGGAAGGAGGAAAACGTTATACAGGTACAACGAATAAAAATCAGACGCGACAACAAGGAAATACCCACGAAGCACATCATACTCACCTTTAACTCCAGCACACTCCCACAGGAAATAGAAACAGGCTATCTAAAGTTGCACGTCAGGCCGTACATTCCGAACCCAAGGCGCTGCTTCAAGTGCCAAAGGTTCGGTCATGCATCGCAGAGCTGCCGAGGGCAGCTTACCTGTGCTAAGTGTAGTACCACGGGACATTCTGCTGATGACGGCTGCAATGCCGAAGCCCACTGTGTCAATTGCGATGGAGACCACCCGGCGTACTCAAGATCCTGCACAGCCTGGAGAAAAGAGAAGGAGATTATCACCATTAAATTTCAAGAAAACATAAGTTTCCGCGAAGCCCGACAACGTCTTTCTCCATACCTTGCTAGTAAGACCTCTTTCGCCGAAGTGGTGCAACGGGGGGCAGCACCACAACGGCATCAGGCGGCCGCCCAAGCCACGCGCAGTGCGCTGAAGCGATCGCCACCTGCCCCCACGGCGGGAGCAGCCAAGGCTGCCCCGCCCCCCGCCAACTCGGCCACACTGGAGGCCTCTCGAAGCTCTGGCATTAGCCAGGGCAGCTCAGAGGCCAGAGAGGTCCCATCGACCTCGTCTCTGGTGGGGTCAAAGGCCTCGTCTGCCAAGACGAAGCCCACACAACCCCATCACCGCTCGCTAGAGCAACTGTCTGACGCCTTGCACGAGGCGATGGACACTACTACTAGCTCAGCGGTGAAGGCAGCACCCAAGGAGCGGCGAGATTCTCCCGACCGCTCCAGAAAAAGCAAAACCCCAATTACAGGGCCAGGAAAAGGTCCTGTAAAATAATGTGTACATGCTCCATTTCTGAACACCATCTTTTAGAACTTTTAGAAGCAAATCACCTTCCAATTATTTTATCTCTTGGTCTTTCACACTTTGATTTTAAACCATCACATTCAAAACGGCTTTTATTATTCACTGGAATTGTAGAGGGCTTTTAAACAATTTAGGTGACATAAAGGAAATACTGAACGACTTTTCTCCTATGGCCCTGTGCCTCCAGGAAACCAACCTAGGTGAGCGACATCAAAACATCTTGAAGGGCTTCACGGTTGTGCGGCGCGATCGTTCGCAGGCAAGCAGACTGTCGGGTGGTGTGGCCGTCGTTGTCAAAGGTGGCATACCAGTCAGAGAAATTCCTATTAATACCCACATAGAGGCCGCCGCCGTCACAATTGTAGCGCACAAAACCATCACCATCTGTTCCCTCTACATTCCGCCTCACACACAATTCGCCGTAAGCGATTTAGAAATAATTTTGCACCAGCTATCTGAACCTTTTGTGATAGTAGGTGATTTTAATGCGCATAACACGCTTTGGGGTAGCAAAACAATCGACCCTAGAGGAAAAATAGTTGAAGATTTTATCTTAGCCAATGATGTCTGTCTTTTAAATTCCGGCGTTGCCACTTACTGCTCCCCAAGCTCAGGAGCCATGAGCTGCCTGGACCTGGCACTATGCTCTCCAGCGGTGTTCACCGATTTTAAATGGAATGTAATTGATAATCCATATGGAAGTGACCACATGCCTGCACTTTTGCGCCACTAAACCCTACATAACTAACTAGCTCACGTTTGTACCGCAGATAAAACATCTTAGGCACAAGTGCATGAAGACAATGAATATTTTAAAGGTATTGTCGCGCACAGCTTGGGGCAGCGACAAGAAGTGTCTACTCAACTTGTACAAAAGCCTCATACGTACACGTCTAGACCATGGAGCTATAGTCTATCAATCTGCCACACCAAGTGCCTTGAATATGCTGGACCCTGTCCATCATCTAGGTATCCGTCTTTCCACAGGCGCCTTTAGGACAAGCCCTGTGGAAAGCCTCTATGTAGAAGCCAATGAGTGGTCGCTTCACTTACAAAGATCGTACTCCTCTTTTGTATATTTTCTCAAGGTTAGCACAGACCATGAACATCCTGCCTACTCTACTATGAATGACTTGTCCAGTTCGCTCATATTTCAGAACCGCCCTGCTGTGAGAGAGCCCTATTCATTGCGTGTAAGAGGCCTGGCTGAGGAAATGGGCGTTCCACTCCTCGAATATCGTCTCATGGCCCCTGCTAAGCCGCTCCCACCATGGGAGTGGAGAATTATACACTCTGATGTATCTTTCGTTGAAGTTACAAAACATGCCCCTGCCGCGCATATCCAGATGCACTTCCTGGAAGTACCCTCGTCCAGAATTCTACACGGACGCATCCAAATCGAATTCTGGTGTCTCCTACGCAGCAATTGGTCCAGGCCTTTCTGATACGGGTGCTCTGCATCCTGAAACAAGCATATTTACAGCGGAAGCCTATGCAATACTGCCCCGCAGGGGCGTCTGCTTCTGCAGGCGTTTGGTGCGTGGCGACACCACGGACCCGAGCCAACGGGG
>JABSTT010006262.1:0-13057 GCA_013339685.2 Hyalomma asiaticum | reverse complement strand
CGCACAGGGACCGAATGTGCGCTCTCTACCCCAGAGACAACGTAAACGTGCGGCACTGAGCATTCCTAATTTGTGAAACGTCATGTGAAAATGGTATTACTTTAGCGCGTTTGCCGATATTCATCATTTTAAAGACAAAACAGCCAGGCAAGCCGTAACAAAATGTGTTTACTCTCGACACCAGCGGCGTCTGACAGGCTTAGGTATTTCGCCACAGGATGCAATCGCGAACGCCGTTTGCTTGAGCGCAGCGCTTATTACACTGCGTCTTAATTTAGCGTCTGTGTTTCTCATTAACGCGCTTCGGTGCAAAAACATTAAGTGAATGGTTCGCGTGCTGCAAGTCAGCGCCCCCTTTGAGCGCTGCCGTATCAGCTGCAAATTATTCTGTTGGTGCAATTCAGTGAAGCAAAGCCTTGCGTTTATTTTAAATAAAATAGGACGACTTTTCAGCCACTCTGCACTTACGCTCTGCAGCTTTTAGGTCCAGTTCGTTTGGAAATATTGTCACTGATATCGTAAACGAATGATATTACTTCTTCGTGTGTAGCACAACCGCGGCTCGAATGACATTCGCTGCACGTTAAAACATCTAGTGTGAGAGGGGTATAACTTCACTTTTAGGGGCGAAGTTCCGCTTAGTCTAACCATGTCACGCGTCAGGCGTCAGGCGTAACCCGTGTGCCGGGAGGCACGCGCTCGCTCTCGGCGCTCGCCCTCGGCGCGTGCCTCTCTCTCTCTCCCGGTGCGTGCCTCCCGGCGCGTGCCCCTGCTGTCTTGTGAGAGAGAGAGACAGAGAGAGAACGAAAGGCGCGCGTTGGCTATGGAAACGCTCTCTCTTAGAGGAACGCTCTACCAGCTCGCAAAGAAGGAGAACGCGCCCTCACCTGCGAGAGACAACGTTGGTGCAGGCAGCGTCTCCTAGCGAGTTTGTTATCTCTTTCACTCCCTTTCCCCCACCCCCACGGACGCTTAGCCGTGCTCCCTACATGGGCTGCAGAAATTAGCGTCCTTTCCGAACCACAATCAATCAATCAATCAATTGTTGATTGAGAAATACCGACTGCTTGCGTTGGAGAAGCGTTCACCGGCAACCCATATACAGTCGAACCTGGGTATATCGAACTCGCCAAAAACCGTTTATTAGTTCGATATATGGCATAATTCCATATAGGCCCGCTATAGGATTTGATGACGCAAAGGCACATACCAATAAGAAAAGTACTTTATTAATATGGTGGCTTTCTTGCGTGCCCTACTTTGGAACAAAAAAATTTGGGGACCCTTAAGCTTCGCCTTTAAGAGTTGAACGCGATAGCGAAATCCGGTCCCTAGTGTGCACTTCAACCACTCAGTGCATACTTATTAGTGTGTGTTCTTACACACACACACACGCGCGCGCGCGCGACATATCTATAGTAATGGTAGAGGTTCCCGATCTATTTAACAGCACTTTCATTCGTAAATTGTCACATTCTGTCGTTCTTCTTGCGTTAACTATCTGACAGCTGTTCGATTTGTTCTTCTGGAGACCTCATCCGGCCAACCGCAACAAGCATCGCCTTATGGTCGGTGAAACGGCAAACAGCACATTATCTAATGTTTGCTGATTGTCACGTTGACGTGACGGTCTTTCTTGAAGAAACCAGACGAAGGGACTATGAAAAGAATCAAATTTTATTCGGGCGAACCTGTGCCCAAAAGCAAGCTCTGGCTAGACTATGGCGGATGATGATGATGATGACTGTGGATTAGTTAAGGGAAAGACGCTAAGTTCTGCAGCCCATGTAGGGATTACGGCTAAGCGTCCGTGGGGGAAGGGAAAGGGAGTGAAAGAGATACAATATGAACGCCGTAGTGGAGGTCTCCGGAAATTTAGACGACCTTTGGTTCTTTAACGTGCACTGACAACGCACAGCACACGAGCCTCTGGCATTTTCGCCTCCATCGAAAATGCGACCGCCGCGGCCAGGATCGAACCCGCGTTTTCTTGGGTGGCATCCGAGTACCTTAACCACTACACCACCGCGGCGGACAACGGCGACGGCGAAAACAGCATGCGCAGTCGAGCGCCGGCGGTAAGAATGGCCGCGCGCTCTCACCAGTCCGGCACTTATATTCGCGACGAGGAACGCTTTCGAGCGCGAGCGTCTCGAAACGGAACATGAGCCACAGTTTTAACAAACGCGGCTCCAACGCTACAGCGACGCGTCGGTGCAAACCATGCAGCCGAAAGAAACTGTCACAGGAACACCAACGCTAGCACAGATAAATGCACGTGGCAATATGTTCCCTGTCCTAGAACGGCGGAACCCTATAGGCTCTGCTGTAGTCGCATGGCCTCCGAGATGGCGGGCGCGCTCGCCGTCTCGGAGGCCATGGTAGTCGAGACATGTTTTTCACAATGTGTCACAGATGGCAGCACATCATCTAATGTTTGCTGTTTGCTTGATATGCTCAATGAGCCTACAAATCGCCGAATGGGCTCATTTTCGTCGTGACACCTGCCGAAAAAAATGCGTTAAGGAGAGTCCTTCCACTACCTGACATTTATGTGGTGTTTTTTTCCGAGGCAGTTCCAAGTAACATCGTGGCTTTGTGGTAGGACACCTGCTTGCCACGCAAACGGCCCGGGTTCGATCCTCAGTGGGACCGAAGATTTGTATTGTTTATTTTATTTGCATCTTTCTCGATTTTTCGCTCACGGCCGATTTTTCGCTCACGCACCGACACCGACGGCGGTATTTCTGCGAAACGAGCTCTCTAATGCCTCGTTCACACTGGTAAATCCGGCGTCTACATTCGACGGAATTCTCTTGCCGCCGAAAACCGCGTAGTTCACACTGCTTACCGCCGCGGAACCGGCGTCGCCGGAAAGTGATATAGCGCCATCTGCCGAGCGCAGGTCGAACCTTTAAAAAAATGCGGCATGGCCAGGATGTACACGCGGTTCCACCGGTTCTACGCTCGTGCGGATCTTGTCCGTTTTGTTTGTGTGCCTGAGAAAGAAGCGGTACTGCTAGGCTGGCTGCGAAATACGTTCTGGTGATGTATGACAGGCGGGAACACCACCAGCGGTGGTGTGCTCGTGCTGGAATACATGAACGCGAGAAGCTTGGTGACGCCGTGAAAGTGCTATTCGTTGTGCGAAATTGTGACGTGTACACGTGGATTCCTACAACGAGTAAGTTGAGAATGGCTGTTATTCGTGACACTACTCAACGCGCGGCGTTCCCCGAAGAAAAATGGGTGTTTACGATCCAGTTGGATGTCCAGACGGGCTTCGAATACAGAGACAATCGAGCCTAACTTGGCCGCCATTTTTCGAATTTGTGACTCGCGCTCCTATTGGTCCGCGGCGGGAAATCCGGCGGCAGCGGCCGCAAAAATCGCTCCCGGAGCGATCGGCGCGGATAGGGCTGTTTCGGCGGATCTCGCTGTCGCCGAACAGGTTTCCGCGCTTCTCCGGCCGCCGGATTGCTCAGTGTGAACGCCCCATAACGCTGTCGCGTTAATACAGTCAACGAACGATTTTCCGGACGCCAATTTTTCGGACATGCCCGATATTTCGGACGTCTTCGCGGCACCGCCACAATTTCCATAGAATCAATATATAAGGAAGTCCGAAATTTCGGACGCTCGAACCCTCCGCCGTCCAATTTTCCGGACTTTTTGATGCGACGAAAGATCCAAAGTCGTCAAAACTGCGTACAGCAGCAGGCACACAAGCATAAAGAAAGAAAAAATGGCGCTCACTTGTACCGCCTCCGCGCTACAGATGTTCTAGTTCACTGTATCCGCGCCTCGGAGAAAGCACGACGGCCTCTGGTTGGCTGTAAGTGCTGCGAGCAGGCCAGGATCATTTTTTTTGCAGGGGGGTGTTCGCCCGTGCACAGCCGGGTCTAAACCACTTTTAGGGGCGAAGCTCCTTATGGCGGCACCCGTTCGTCTCTCGTCGTAGTCGTCGTAGCATAGAGAAAGAAAAAAAAGTTAAAGAGTGGACACTCCCATAGACCCCGGCGGCCCAATCGACTCTAGCGCACCTGGTGGTTGGTGAGAGCAACTGGCCTGCACTTCCCGTTTCGGTTTCACTGGCGCGAATTTTGGATTACTGTGCGCAACCGACGTTTGGCTATGGCGAAAGTTAATGATTTCAGACCACTTTTCTCCGCCCAAATAGCAATGCTATTGTTTGTCGCTTTGATTTAGCGATTCCCTATTTGTTTTAGCTCAAAACTGTGCGTGCGAATTGAGGTCATGACGTAATCTTTATTTCGACTAAGTTATAATAGAAACATATGCAGGTAATCATAATTCACTACGGCTTTATTCATCGCGCTTGTTTTTCTTTTGGAACAAGCGGTCAATCTATATATCAATCAAAGAGACAGAGTACCCGCAATGTTTTTATTCCAAGGCAAAATAGAGGCTGAGCATATAAAAAGCACAAAATGAGAAGAACATCGCACAGAAATGCAAAGTAGACAACAGATGCATCTAGACTTACAAATAAATTCTAACAAATAGAGTGAGAACACAGACAACGCACACATCGCTAGAGTTGGCCGTAGCCGACAAGCTGGTGAAGAATGACGCACTGGGCAAGTGGGTAAGGATCTGTATGGATCTATGGCAAAAACTCAGCGCACAAAGTTGATAAAGAAGGAAGAAGTGACGTATACACAGCAATAAAGTCCCGAGTCGTGACTCGGGTTAACAGAAGTAATGCACAGAAAAGAAAAAGCGTACAGAAACCACACGACACAATATATCAGAAAAGCAAAAATACAGTGTGTTGGCTGTGCTTAAGAGCAACTTGCCCAAAATGAGAAAAAAAAAGCGAACTTGATGCTTCAACATTGCCTGTTCGTCCTCGGAAAGGTAGGGCAGCTTGCCCACAATGTGAAAGACAGACTTTATGCCACAACACTAGCAGACCTGTTGCCTCTTCTTATGTGTCGCTCTCATCAAAAACTTAGAGCCCAAGTTACTTGCGTCTGGGCGTTGCTGTGACGCTTCCAAGTTGAAATAGATGGTAGTCATCACTTATCCAAAATTCTGGACCTTAATTGGTGCTACAAAGCGGTATCAGAGGGCTAACAGCCGAAGAAAACCACTTTCGCTCATTATATTTCAAAAAGGCTGCACACAGTGCATTATCACTGTCATTGTTTTTCACAAAGGCTGTACACAGTGCGTTATCACTGTCATCATTTTTTACAAAGGCTGTACATATTGCGTTATCACTCTCATTGTTTTTCACAAAGGCTGTACATAGTGCATTATCACTGTCATTGTTTTTCACAAAGGCTGCACACAGTGCGTTATCACTGTCATTTTTTTACAAAGCCTGTACACAGTGCGTTATCACTGTCATCATTTTTTACAAAGGCTGTACATATTGCGTTATCACTCTCATTGTTTTTCACAAAGGCTGTACATAGTGCATTATCACTGTCATTGTTTTTCACAAAGGCTGTACACAGTGCGTTATCACTGTCATTTTTTACAAAGCCTGTACACAGTGCGTTATCACTGTCATTTTTTACAAAGCCTGTACACAGTGCGTTATCACTGTCATCATTTTTTACAAAGGCTGTACATAGTGCATTATCACGGTCATTGTTTTTCACAAAGGCTGTACAGTGCATTATCACTGTCATCATTTTTTTACAAAGGCTGTACATAGTGCCTTATCACTGTCATTATTTTTCACAAAGGCTGTACACAGTGCGTTAACACTGTCATTATTTTTCACAAAGGCTGTACACAGTGCGCTATGACTCACAAGCTATGATAATAAAGGGGCAGCGTCCGCAACCCCATCAACAGCTGCAGTTTTGGACAATCTTATGAAAAGTTTTGATGGGCGTGGTGAGGAGGTTGACGAGAAGCTGATGTACGAAAGGCATGAAAATGTGAACCATGCCCACTTCATACTGTGTTCCTTACCCGCTTGAATATATTTGAACACGCGCTTTTGCTATCGTTATATTACTTGAGCTGGAGAGATAAAGTGCACATAGTGACCGACGACCCACACTAACGTGCAGAGTTCGCCCGCATATGCTACAAAAATACAGAGAGGCTACCAAACATAATTTCTTTTTAAGGTCATACTCTTCATAGTGGGTAAACAAAAGAATGGACATAACGAAGGAGCGGTTAGTCCCGTTGAACTTGATAGAGGGCCATAATGAGGTCTGATGTAACGAAGTAATGACTATAACAAAGCTATTGCAGGATTCGGTTCAACTTGAATGCTTTTGTGTAAAGCAGCCGCTAATTGCTAAGCTTTGAACTTGTCAAGCTGTATACCTGAAATTGAAGACTGGAACCTAACCCTATCTAAGTTTCGGTTCACAAAACCCACATGCCAACATAAACGAACCCGGCAAAACATTTTCAGAAACTTCTCGCGACACCCAGCAGAGCAGAAATGAAAATCGCCAACACTTGAGAGATGGTGATACAAAACATCACACACTTTCAGGTGATGTGCAGTGGCCTCAATAATGGCAAGAAAGTGACATTCAAGTTGTTGCACGTATTCAAAAGCTGCTTCCGATGGCACAGTTAGATTTCCGAAAAGTTTGCTGGGGACGTGGTATGCTTTGAGCATTGTGAAATACTGATGGGTCCCCTTTAGTGTCTCGCTGTCGTCTATCAATATCTGTGGGCAACTGCAAGTATCACGTGCATTCCGAAGAAAGTATTTGATGAGAAAACCAGCTACATAATATGTAGCGGAGTCATCAATAATATGGGAGTGAATGTTGGTCGCAAGTTCAGAGAGATCGTCTAGAGCGGGAAAGTCGTCAGGCTGTGGCTGTGCACACTCCTCATTATCCACAAGAGACGCACTAGCGAGGGAGAATGGCGAGAGCTCCTGAAGGAGGTCACATTCATCATCCTCGACATTTCCGTATTCTGACAGTTTGAAGAGTTTTCTTATGCAGATGTGCTTCAGGCCACAAATAAATTGTGCTACATTGGGGTTGGTGTTGCAACCTTGCTTTTGCCTTATGTGGCCAAATATGTTCTCCAGAGGATCCTGTTGAAGTCTGCGTGTTAGCAGGTATTCAAAATTGTAATTTTTGGAGAGGTCGTCCCACAGTTGACAAATAGCCTGAATTGTAATTTGCCAACCAATGACGGTTTGTGGTTGACGTCTGCCATCAAACGTCCATGATGCAATCCAGGGAGGCTGGCCTCGAAGGAAGTCAATCAGCTCTGAATCCTCTTTCACGATTGCATGCCGGAGCTTTTGCGAAGTTTTCTTTTTACTCGAGCTGTTCAAGGCATCGAAAATCCTGTCCATACGATCACAAAATTGTGCTGTAGTGATGGCCGAGGCAGGCAGCACTTTCGCATACACCACTGCCGTGATAGCAATCGAAACTGATGCACTGAGGACCTGCGTTGCTCTGCTGACCTTCATATTAGAAAAAGGTTTCTGATGAATGTGCCTTTCAGTCAACTTTGGAGCCAATCGCAACCGCAACTCATGTGAGGATTGGTAAAGGCTTACAATGTGGGACCAGTCAACGATGTCATCCCCAATATATAACTTGTGTGCTTGCACATTATTGCGCGTTGTTTTAATTAAATGTGGAACATCAAAGATGAAATATACCCGCTCACCATTAACTTCAAAAAAAGGCTTTGCTACAGTCACTCTTAGTTGGTTAGCGAGACTTACATTTGAACTGCCCTGGTCACAAATGACTGCTTTCACTGCAATGTTAATGCTCCTAAGCTCCACAATGAGTGACACCAGCAGGTTATGCATAACAGATGATGGTGTTGATGTGTGCCCTATAGTAAAAGCAACCGGTTGAACCCACTTTTTCGAAACACCAACAAGAAGAACTACCATTGCTCGATCAGCAATGGTTGAAGTGCGATCAGTGCCATCATCTGTAAAACCCTGGACAATGTCCCGTGCAGCATCATAACACAAATTCTTTTTGAGTGCTATTTCATCGAAAACTAAAGCACACACTCGGTCCCGTTCATTCCAAGCTTGAGTATTTGTTGCAATGGAAGAAATGATTCCTGGAATTGTGCCTGGAGTCATCTTTACATTGGCTAGCCACCTCCTTAATGAACGCCGGGAGGGCAAAGAAAAATATGGAGCCAGAAATCGGTATGCTCGCGGACCACGGAAGTTTAAGTGAAGAGCAAATTTCTTGAACCACACGGGAAACCGCTTGCCCTTGCCTTTGGGCCTCAAGCGAACATGTGCAGAAAGAAGTTTAAAAACCTCCTCGGTGACGTGCGGTCGGATAATGCCAAGGGCCTTTGAAGTCGATGACGGTGCTTGGTGAGGCTGCCTCAGCAGTCTTTTGATAGTTTTCCGCTGTGCTGCTACTTTGGCTTGCAGACGTCGAATGGTTTGCTTGTATTTCTTTGATGGAGACCTTGCAGCTGGCACACAGGAAAGCACTGCAATAAACAAAAATTGATTTAAAAGCGAACAGCAACTAATCCCGTACGAGCGCTTTCTTCGCTTCTTTTTTACCCAAGGTGCCCAACTTTCTGTGGTGCAAAGTTTTCGATTCCACAAATTGAAAAAAAGAAAAACATTAACAATGGCACCCTAATAATGAAAATCACTGAGAGCCCACCATGACATTTTACTGGTGCTAGTTTGCTCAGAATGTCCTAAACATAAAATAGCACATTGAAAACAGCTGCAATAACAGCATAATCACCATTTGCTGTAGGGCACTCAGGCGTGGAGCTGTTGGAGGACACATCTTCTGGAGAGTCTTGTGAAGCTTGTTCAGTACCCGGACACTGCTGTCGGAACAATCTTGCGAGCAGCCTGCGGAAGTCTCTATATCAATAGTCTGTTGAAGTGAACATAAGTGTTGAAGCAAACAGTAAACTCACCAGTCACACATGTTCCCTTTGTGACAACTGAGCGACTGCCCAAGGTTTCCTCCAGCAAGACGCAGTTAGCAGGAACTCCCTCACCAGCTACATGGGAGCTGCTACCTGTAGAGGTTTGGTCAACAGTCAACTCAGTTCGAAAAAAAAAGACAAGTCGACACTGTACACACCCTGCTCCTCGGGGCACTTCAATGTGTGGGATCCGCTTTTCGAAGCCTCTGCCGCAGACCCTAAAGAAATGAAACAACAACAATTTGTCAGTAAGAGGCTTAAAATAACAAAAGCTGAAGCACATCCACACCTTGCAGTGCGTCTTCTGCAGTCATGTCGCAGTCACTACTTGAAGCGATGCTCAGAGAACCTGCATATATGTGTAGTTGGTACAAGTTACAAAGCTTGTAGCACAGGGAAATTTAAACCGCCCTTTCAAACGCATGAATTGGTAGGTGGAAGAAAAGAGAATGCACCAACAGAGAAACAAGCAATTTGTGGTTTGTGGAATTATCGACAGTGCCAGCTTTCTTTGATACGAGGTATATGTGTACATGTGCATGAAGGCTTCAAGTTAACGTTAAATAGCCCTTCAATGTATTTCAAAACAAGTTGCACAGGTCAATAGTGCTACGGCACATACGCGAGTATAAGCGAGTATGTCATAAAAGAATGACAGGAATGTAAAGCTGTTAGAAAGGTAATAGCCCACAATTCACAAAATTTAAGACTTTCGAAGTGTTACTTCTACAGCGAGGTTTCTCCATCGGCTACAAATATCTTCCAGGTTAACTGTCACCACTGATTCAAAACAAGTGGCTGCTATCGCAGATAATTGAGTTTCTGTCAAACACTTACATGGTGCAATTGGTTGCACACTGGGAACAGCCATTCTTGTAAGCCTTGTGTGCCCAGGGTCCATGAAACTTTCAGCAGTAAAATGGTCGCTGCAAACCCTGTACGTTGCGTACAATAGGCTGGCCGGCTTACTCAGGAGATCATCTCGTCCGGCATACTGCATCCATGCTGTCGTCCTGCATCGGCAATGAACTATCAGCTGAAGGCGAAGTGCTTGAACAGTGATTTTGTTATTGTTAGCCTCACTGAGCAAGCACGAAAAGTAAGCTTGAAGACATGCAAGCCATACAAAAGCTTTAGCGCACCTGCCGTCCCGTGGTATGCGGAAGAAACTCGTCCCTGGCTTCTTGTGGGTTCTGCCATTGTTCAAGCACCACGACACACAGCAGTAGCTGCCGTAGCTTGGGCCGCCGGACGGCATGGCATCAGCGCGGTCTGAAAATGTCAGTAAATGCACACCAGGATTTATTCGTGGTCCGAGGCTTCGGGAAACGCGTCGTGAAGCATGCGAGGCCCAGCGACCGCTCCTCAACAGGGAGTTTTCGAGTTTTCGAATAGCGAAAGCAAAGCTTGCGGGCGTAGCGTTGCGGGCTTCACTTAAGGGGAGCCCGCGAGCGTACGACGCGTTCGCCGCTACGCCGCAAGCTTTTCGTACGCTATTCGAAAACTCCCTAATGTTTCGCACCGAGCTCAGCGCACAGCACGCGTCGCCTCGGCTTGACGCCGTGCCCCAGTTTGCTATACTGGGGCGAAATCTTGTACGCGTTCTTGTACGCGTTCCACGATGGGACAGAGGCGTTCCGTTCCATCGAGCCGAACGCGATTCTGCATACGTTGCACAATGTTCACGCCTTGCCGGCGCATACAGCCGCAAACTGTTTTTTTTAGCAAACCTCGCCGTCCTCACAAGCTCCAGAAAAAGATTACAACTGCGCGAATAAGACACCACGTAAGAAACACAGAAACGCCCACCCACACGAAGCGCAACGCGTGTGGGCGTCTTTATGTTTCTTACATGGCGTCTTATTCGCGCAGTTGTAACCTTTTTCTGATTCAATGACCCAACTAGCCCAACAACATGTAATTCAACAAGCTTCGCTTGAAAACGTACCTCACCTGCTGTCTCACACACGAAAACACCGAAGCAGCCGACGTTGACGAAGCCTTCCCGCTGTCATGCCTGGGCTTGTCGCATGCTGGTATGGCGGGTACTCTCGGCGCGAAATCGTAGATGCTGCTTATGACAGTGCGCCTGAACAAAAATAACCACGTAAGGTGCGTTGAATAAATTGTTTTTATGTATAAAGAACGTGTCAAATATAGGCGCATAATTATTATTTTGTAAAAAACATTCTGTTTAATTGATGATAACTTTTTGTTTTTCGCACTTGCGCCCTCTGGCGTCTGGTGAGAGCACTAGTTTGTTACGTAGTCGTGACGTACTTCCTGAGGCCAGATTTCGCGGAGTGTCCTCTCTTAACTTTTTCTTTCTCTATGGTCGTAGTGCGTAACCAGTCTTACGCTTTGACCTCCAAGGTGGTGCCGGTGGGAGATTTCTCCTGTGCGTTGTTGAACAATAAAGAATTCGCAGCGTGCGCGTTAACTAAAAGCCGAATTCTTCTGTCTCTCATTCCCCATTAGCAGCCATTGGCATGTTCCAGTAGGAAACGTTAGTAGAAGTAGAAGTGTAAGCGTTAGCTACAAGCCGACTTCTTCTGTCTCTCATTCCCATTAGCAGCCATTGTTTACCTCCAAGGTAGTGCCTGGTGAGATTTCTCCTGTGCGTGATTAAACAATAAAAATTTTGTTCAAAACGCCGTTGATTGATGAAATAAACCAACGAAAGACGCCAGATGTTTTCTAAAAGCAAAACGAGACGGCTCGCGCCCTCGCCGCGAGCGCCGGGAGCCACGCGCTCCCCGGCAAACTCGACACTGCCCCGGCAAACGCGAGAGACAACGTTGGCGCAGGCAGCGTCTCCTAGCGAGTTTCTTGATTGAGAAATACCGACTGCTCGCGTTGGAGAAGCGTTCACCGGCAACCCATATATATATATATATATATATATATATATATATATATATATATATAGGCACTGTATCTTGCAATGAAGTGCCGGTGGGAGATTTCACTTGTGCATAGTTGAACCATGAGGATTCGTAGCGCGCGCGTTAATTAAATTAATCCGGAACTCGGCACGATCTACGATGAACATCCCGAGCTTCGCCCACTCATCATCATTCACTCCGTGGATATGCTGTATTTTTTTCTTGTTCCCCTGTGTTTGGAATAAGAATAGTATGTCTCAGCAAATAAAGGCGGCAACGCTTTGGCTGTATAAGATTCCTTAAAGACAGATTGTAAGTCAGGGGAAACTTCCTTTTTAAACGCTTTATAAAAGGTCGCACCCAAACCATCTGGTCCAGGTGACTTCCCAGGAGTGAGACCGTCAAATACTGTTTCAATTTCTGAGCATGTTATAGGCGACTCTAAGGCCTCTATTGTCTCGCTAGATAACTGTGGCATCCGGCATAGGAAAGCGTCTTTGAACTTTTCAATATCCACTGGTGCAGCAGTGTAAAGACACTGGTAGTAGCGAAGAAAGGCGTTTGCTATAGCACGGTTAGTAGTTAGTTCGATATCGTTTTCTTTTATTACTTCAATGTGATTCCGACACATAAGAGCCTTCTCTATTCCAAGTGCGTGTTTTGTGGGCGTCTCACCCATCGCCCACGCCTCTGCTCTTGCACGAATGAGTGCACCTCGGTAGCGTTCCCGTTCGTATGTTTCAATTTTCTGCCTTATGGCTCGTATATCATCTCTAAATGCGCCCGGCTCTCTACTTTCAAGCGCTATCAATTCCTGAAGCGTCGCTCTAAGATGATTCTCTTTCATTTTTTCTTGGTGTTTTAAAGTACTGGATCTCGAGTCAGCCCTCATTTTAACACGTTGCTTTAAATGTTCCTAATGCTCAGAAATATTACAGCAGCCAATCAGTTGAATATTTTTGATGTCCTCAATAACGTAGTCTTTAAAAGCGTCATCATAGAGTAACTTAGCGTTAAACTTCCATACGTCCCAATTAAATTTGTTTTCCCTTTGTTTCAATCCAACGCTACACTGAACGAGACAATGGTCTGAAAAGCAAACAGGTATAACTGACTAATTATTGGTTTTTGACAACGCATCCCCTGTCATGTAAATTCTATCAAGACGCGCGTGACCAGTTCCTTGAAAATGCGTAAATAGGACTTCACGTCCGGCCTCGATGCATTCGGCTGCGTCTTCCAATTCGAATTCATCAAGTAAC
>JABSTT010006261.1:0-14116 GCA_013339685.2 Hyalomma asiaticum | reverse complement strand
GCTTATCCTTTGCTTAACTCATGCTCAATGAACATACATGGCAACGTCATACGTAAAGCCATCCCAGAACAAGAAAATCAACCGAATTAACAACAGAACGCTTTGCGTGCGTTAGTGGGCGCTTCATTGTCGGCAACTAAATTTTCCGAGGAAAAATTTGGCGGCGTCTCACAGTTCATTAGGCCGTTAGAAGCGTACATAGTGAGGCATTCCGCCAAGCTACCACGTTGGACATTTACCAAGCCGATAAACGATTGCTGTGCGCACGCACACGCATGTATATCGTGAAACAATCCAGGTTACGTTCTCGCATAAGAGACAAACAGCCAGGGAACTGGTAGGGAGGATGCCACACACATTAGCCACCCGTCTGTACAGTTGCTGGAAGCTGAGCACGCATGTCTTCAGCGCTACCTGAGCTTGCAGGAATTATCTCCCGGTAGCACGTGCTATGTATGCTATGACTGACTTATTGACTGATCATTGTTTTTTGGTTCGGGCAGGGTGCGCGCGCGGTTGCCTTTTTATCTTTGTGGTAGTCTGTCTGCCAACCATAAGTTCCGGGTTCTAAGTTTAAGTTGCTGTTCGATATACATGCCTCACATGTCCTTACCGTTTGCTCTGCACTACGCTGCACGCCAACACCAAGTTCACACAAATAATCATGCAGAGAATAAAGATTAGTGATGCGTTTGTACCATCTGTACAATGCTTTCACGCAAGTTTCATAGAGCGGGGGAAGAGGTTGCTTCTGGACAAGCAAAGCCACAATATCGTGTTATTCCATAGCGCGTTGAACGAACGCCTATTATCAACACATAAATGAACTCGTCCACATAGATTGACGTTTGATTGTGCCTCGTAACGTACGTCGGTGTGGTACATGGGTCGAGCAGCCGATGTGCTCCCCGCTGAGGTGTTGTTTCAAGGACACCTCAGCAAATGAGGTTGTATCCAGGCCGAAGTATTTGAATAAACAATTCAAATTTACAAAACAACACATTTGCAAACAAAAAAAATTTAAAGAAGCAAAATGAATTCGCTAACACATTTATTCTTTCTTTCTTCACTAGCGTTTGAAATCTTGTTTTAAATATCCATCGGAAAACGCAGCGCAACGCTAGCGATGCTAGCGACATCATTTTACTGGTGGCGCTCTGAAAACGGCGGCGACTTCGTTGACTTCGTCGTGTGTTGCCTCGCTGTTTTACTTACTCGTGTGCTATGCGACTACTGGCCGTGTGCGGTTTGGAGTGCGCTTTGTCTTCGAAAATGTGTTTGCATGCGTCGACGACGGGAATATTCGAGTGCAAAGAGTTTGAAGGCTTCCGAGCAAGGAATCTAGCGGACTTTGATTACAGAGGAACACACCAAGCCTGTTGGTATGCGACAAGTGCCCAGAAGATCGATCGGTAATGCCGCGAGGATCACCGGTGAGTGTCCCCCCCTCCCTTATTTTTCTGTTCCATTTTGTGCTCTGCTCGACAGGTGGTTTTTGCGTTTTGTTATTGAATACTCTGTCAGTGTTGAAAAGAAGGACAGCCATGTGGTTCTTTGTATGCCGAGTTCGGCGCTCTTGAGAAGCGTGTGCGTAGTAGCTTACACTACACAACCACCGGACGCGTTCCTCTTTCTACGGGCGCTAATCTCACGAATGAAAGCGCTTGGGAATTCTTACTCAGTAATTATTGCACTGGCGGTCAAGTTGTAATGCAAAGTGCGAGACTTCTGGGACCATCGCTAACGCATGTGTACAGTGCTCAGCGGTTGAAACGCGATACTCGGGCCGTACGGGAATGCGCCGGGTAATCACGGAGGGAAAGTGAATCAGTGTTTCACGGTGTCGCAATGTCGCAATTTAATACTGCAATAAATCGGCGCGTTGTCCCCAGCCAAAGCGACTACGCAGAAATAATGGGCTGCCGTGCACACTGAATATCGCGTTTCGTTCGCTGAGCACCGTACATTAACAGCTGCAGACGGACCATGTTTGGTCGCTGTCTCTTCACCACGTTGCCTGCAGCGCACAGCTTTTTAAGTACGCCTACGAACAGTTTGCGTCTTGGAACGACCCCTGCACGAGTATATTCCGCAGGAACACGAGGTTATTCTGGTAGCTTGCAGTGTGGTTATCGCGATCTCAGTAGACTTGTTAGGAAATTGAGTGCTCTGTCTGCCTTTCTGTACACTCTTGTTTTACTTTTATTGCGCTGCCACTATGGGGTTTCGTATGTATCTGTGCACTAAAGACGGATGATATATTTTCTTCATGCATGTGGTCAACTGCGTCGTCCACCAGAACTCATTCTTTGTACATACCTTATTCGTTATTTACAACATAGAGGAAACATTAGTTGCTTGTTTGTTTAAAGTGCCATCCTTCTTCATGCAGAGACAGTGAGATTAAAGGGTGTGGCGCACCTTAAAGTGCCACTGGTGTGTGAAACAGGCACAAGGAAACCCAAGAAGAACAAGGTAACATCTTGTGCTTAGTTGCTCACAGATCAACATGCAGTTTCCAAATGTTCAGCAGTACTGTCATGTTTCTGTATCTACTCGTCTTCTCTTCCTCTTTTCTGTCTTCTCCTTCTACCTCATTTCCACTCCTTCCATCTTTCGCTCCTATCTATTCCCTCCTCCTGAAGAGTAGGCAGCCGTTGTGCCCCACTCGGTGGCAGTTGCCAGCTTGCTCCTTCCGTTCTCCCTTTGTGTCCTTGTGTGTTTTATTGTCATTATTATTATTATTATTACAATAGTAATGATAATGTGTACAGTCAAGTGCAAAATTTTAGAGGTGGCAGCAGCGCATCGTAAGCCGCATTGCTCGGCCTTCTGATGGCTGCACGGCTGAGCTGTAGAGCACACACACTGATCACGCATGTCCTTTTCTTCCTGCCAGTGTGCTCAATCACTGCCTTCAAACGTGCTCATTGGAACGCAGTACGTAGCTTAAAATGTCACCTTTTCAGTCGCCATGACATTGCACAAATGATAACATGGGCTCAGCCTTGCTCTTTATCATGACCAGGAAAAGAATCTCTGTGTTACTAATCCTTGAATAGATTTAACTGACAAGCTAAGCCTGAAACGGTCTTTTCTGTGCCTATTAGGGGAATGTGTATGAAATTAGCTGTGCTCCAAATATTGCGTGCATATTTCTGCATGGTTAATCCACCAGGCGCTGAGCAGCTGGAGAGGGTGAGGGAGGAAATCAAATAACAACCATTATCATAGTGCAGTTTCTTGTACGAAACAAAGTTTTAAAATAATATTAGAGACATGTGTGTAACCAAAAGGAAAAACCAGTTTCAATAGACCTGTCCCTGTTTGTCAATAATGTGACATCACACAGAGCATCGATATCGCAGCAGACCAGTTTTTCAGTGGTTGGCAAAAAGCTCCGGCGGTTCCAGTGGTTCACTTGGCCTTTGCACGCAATGGCGCTTTCGAAAAGTAGCAAGTTCATGGATCGCAGTATCCCGACCCCCACACCATTTCGGAATGGAAGGATGACCCGAAACCTTGGCTGAGCATTCGGTTTGAAGCAGCTAAGCATTTGTGTGTACCTTGCGAGCACGCCTGGCTCATACAGTGCAGAGGCCATAAAGCGTATGCTCAAAGCATATGACCTTACAAAGGACACATGCAGCTAGTGCTTGTCATGAACTGGGGCACCTATGCTTTCTGCCGACTGTTGTCATTTGTAAATCAAAGAGGAAAACAAAAGAATTCACATCATATCCACGGAGTGAATGATGATGAGTGCGCGAAGCTCCGGAGGTTCATCGTAGATCGTGCCTAGTTCCGGATTAATTTAGGTAACACACACGCTACGAATCCTTATGGTTCAACTACGCACAAGTGAAATCTCCCACCGGCACTTCATTGCAAGTCAAGATCCAGTGCCTATATATATATATATATATATATCTATGGGTGGCCGGTGAACGGTTCTCCAGCGCGAGCAGTCGGTATTTTTCAATCAAGAAACTCACTAGCAGACGCTGCCTGCGTCAAGCTTGTCTCCCACGGGTGAGGGCACGTTCTCCTTCTTTGCAAGCTGGTGGAGCGTTCATCGACGGAAGAGCGTTTCCATAGTCAATGCGTGCCTTTCGCTCTCTCTCTCTGTCTCTCTCTCACAAGACAGCAGATGGAAGAGTGAGAGAGGTAGCGCGCCGGGAGGCATGCGCCGAGCGCGAGCCTCCCGGCAGCGCGAGGTGGCTACATACATACGACGACGACTACTACTACTGCAGAGGAGGGAACGACCCACACCCTAAGGAGCTTCGCCCCTAAAAAACTTATGCTGATTCAAACTGTCCACTTCCTGTTGACGCGCTTCCGCCATGCTCTGCGCTCGTGCAAGTGTTTTGTTCATAATGTGCCAACGCTCTGTGCTAGTGCTGCCTGCCGCGCTCTGCTCGCTGGTAGAGTTGTTACAGTTTCTAGCCCACACAAAGAACATACCACACAAACAACACAACGAGGAAGAACACATTAGCAGGGAGTGTGTGAAATTGCTAGCAGACTAACCGGAAGTCAAAGTTCTTCAGCCAATCAGCAGAACTCTGCCTGTGTTGATGTCACAGCTAACTCTGGTGTGTTGGAAGAGCCCAGAGAGGCGCACGGGATTGTTTTTCAAGTTTGTGACGCAGGCGAACCGCGTAGCGCTGCTACATTTATCATTGTTCATCATGACTGCATTCTCAACGTGATGCGCGTGTTAAGTTGAAATGTTCAAAAAAATGTTGGGGGCGGTAAGGGGCTGCTTAAAGAACTTTAACAGTATGTACTGATCACATCAATCAGTTCATTTTACCAGACCCAGTCTCATTAGTTTGGTTTTTGTGGACAGGCCCTGTGTACTTTCATATGGTTCGTTTGCTCACCTGAAAAAATGAACAGTTAAGGCGTCAGTGATGATGATAATGCAATCATGAAATTGGCAAACGCAAGTTGCAGCTCATTTGACATACTATGTGCATTCAGTGGTGTAATATGGTGAAAAAACAGCAGGTGATTTCCAGCTCCATTTGTAACCACATTGCAAATTCTGTTGTGTTTTCAGTGCCTTAACATTTGGTTTGGCTCACATTGTCACAGAAGCCTCCACAGTCAGTTTTTCTGACTAGAGAGAGGGATGAGAGGCCTACTTGTGGAAAGGCCGAGAGATCAGTCTGAACTGTGGGTTGCTCTGGCCTGCTGTTCTGCACTGTGGAGGGACGAGGAAACAAAAAGAGCAATGACTGATGATGTCGAGATGAGGAGCTGAATATGTGTAGGTTACTCATGTTGGGGCCACTCTAGATGTGTGCTGAGTCCAGTGCCTTGAAGGAAGCTGTAGTCATTGCAATGACTGCAGCTGCACTGCTGGTGTGATTAAAGGGGCCCTGAAATGTGAAATATGCATGTTCGTTTTACTGTGTGCTTACTTGATGTGGGACTCAATGATGAGCATAGCACCAGTGAGGGTGGTGAAATCACAGTGTGTTATATTTTAATTTGTACCTGAAATCGGCTTCCATGCCAACTGCAGCATCATACATGGACAGTTTCTACAAGCGGATTTGATGTTGCTGTGCTGTTTGCACAGCTGGTTCTGATTCGCTGCGAACAGTTGGGAATAAAAATACTTGTCCTGCATGCTTACAATGCACTGACTATAATGATTTTTATGAAAACATCTCTTACGCTTGCTAAAAGCTACTAAAGGACACAAATTTACACGTTATAATTTCATTTTCTGTGCAGTTGACACAAGGGGTGCAGTGCAACCCACATGGTTGCTGTAGCTGAAGGCAACGACGCTGTCAAGAAGCGTGGTAGCCACCGTCATAGGAATGTCACAATGGACAGCACGATTCCGGTATCGCAAGGTGTAAGCCACCCATTGATTGGAGGCAGCAAACCTGTCTCTGGGTGAGTGAAATGCGAAAGGGCATGCCATTATTTGTTGACTGCATTAATTTTAGAATTTGTGGGTTGAATAATTTGTTTGTCGGCGTCATTCTTAATGGTTTTTTTTAAATTTATCTCAGGGCATTGCGAGGAACCCGTTTCAATGCAAAACTCTGCAAGTAAAATATGGCTTCAGGACCTCTTTAAGGAGCTAACACAAGCTTGTTAGACAAAGGTCTCTTATCAGCTCTCGCTGTTAAAGAAATTGGATTCTCCCATTTCTGCTTGTACACTGGGCATTTGGAAAAAATTTGTTCAGATATTTCTGGCATTTGATACTGCTAACAGTTGGGACTTGGGGTGTGCCATTAGATGCTGTGTCTATAATTTCTTGTGAACGCACTGCCAAGGCGAATTTGTTATGTTTTGCTTCAGTACATGAGGGTTCCATAATCTCATTTCTGGGTTCCTTTTGTGCAGTCACTTGTGTCGAACCTCAGAATGACAGAAAGTGGAGTTGGCAAGGGCTCATTATGCAAAGAAACGTGTGTAAACATGGACACTAGAGTAGAGAAGACAATAAAAACACCAACTGTCTACTGAAAGAGAGCACTCTGGTGGAAAAAAAAAAGGAAGGCATGAAACCTATCCGAACGTGCTCAGGAATTGTAGCACTACTTTTCGGGTAAGTACATGGGCCGGGGTGCATGAGAGATAACTGTTAAAGAGTCCCTGAAACGTTTTTTGACATTGTCACTGATTAGGCAACACACCTGTGAAATCATTCACACCATAAATAGAGTGAAGCACCTTGCGCTAAGGCAGCTATGGGCTTATTTCTGTCTTCCTCCTTACCACTTCTGTTCCTTCTCAACTCGATCAGCTGCGGAGTGCACGCTAGCGACGACTGCGCCTCCCACGTCAGCTGCTTTACCAAGCCCTCCGTGGTGACATAGCGCCGCGATATCTCTACAGAGGCCGCTGGCCTCGGCAGGGCTAGCCTCTGTAACAGTGCTCCGGCAACTTGTGTGTACACTGCCTGATGCCATGAAGATTTTGTTGGCTGGCACTTCGGTGCTCGTGGCATTGCATGGCTTGCGTTTCCTGGCACCCATTGCATGTGCAGTGCGGAGGGAGGGGTGGTTGAAAACGCCTTGAACTCATCAGCATCGCTGTAAATTCACATCTGGCATTATTTTTTCCAATAAATATTTATTTATAATAAATGTAGCAATGTATTCCCAAATGACACAGAAAACACAAGAGAAGAAAAAACGTCACAGCAAGTCACTTTCGTGCAAATAATTTTGAACTTTACACGATTATTTGCACTTCACATTTGTAACATTGTCATGCAGTCGTAACCCAGTGAATTAAACACCAGTTAAAGGAGTACTGACACAAATTTAAGGCGATCGAGATAACCTGCGGGATAGGTTTGTGTCGACACACACGCATCATCTACAAAATATCAACGGCTGATATTGCTTAGAACATATTTAATATCAATTTGAATGTGCGTGTTGCGCCACTGCATGCGAAACGCACTTTTCTGTTTCATGTAAACAACCAGTGACCAGTTGCGTGACTAGTTTGTGTTGCTGTCATGATTATTGGGAGAGCGCTCATCCTAGCAGACGTTTCCGACGGAAAGAGGGGGCAGAATTGCACCGGAGTACAAACTGACGTCCTCGCTTCGGCAGCGCATTGTTGAGGGATCACGCATGTCTGAAACTTCCCAGAGGGCATTACAGCAGCACCCAGGGAGCCTTCACTCAAATGAGTTGTCCGCGCGGTACTCATGTGAACGCGGTTTTGTGTGCCCAGCTGTAGTCAGCTGCGTTTACATGAATACCATCCTGGGTGATGGTATTCCATCGGATGAGCGATGAGTATTCCATCGGATGGAATACCATCCGATGGAATACTCATCGCTCTCTCAAACGGAAAATGCGTCTGGGCTCCACAAAACCGTACACAAAATATTAATAATCGCGCGCTCGAGCCGTCGAGGTTTACAGCCGGAGTAAGTGGGTCATTAGCTACTTATTGCAAAAGAAAAAAACAAGATGCAGAATTTTTGTGTCAGCACTCATACAACGTATCAACGTAATTTAAAAATGATTTACAAAACACCGGCTGCCAAAAGAAAAATTCCCCGGGCTAGTGTACGAGGTTCCGTGCGCCGATTGCCACGCCACTTACATCGGTGAGACAAAAAGCGTTCCGGAAAGGATACGCAACACAAAAATGACGTACGCAGCTTCAGCGCTACGCGGAACGCGCTCGCAGAACACAGCGAAAAGAAAGACCATCACATCAACTTCGACGACGCCCGGGTCCTCGACACGGAAGGTAACCGCACCAAAAGGCAGTTCTTAGGGCCGTGGCGCGTCCAAACAACACCTGGAAATATCAACGGCTCAACTGGGACCCTGCCGCAACCAATGGAAAAAACAACACCGACACAAGAAAGGCGGAGGAACGACGGTGGAGAGAGGGACAATCACTAAGAAAAGTCGCTAGCTTCGGAGCCGGCCGGACAGTCACCCCATGATGAAGAGACCGAATAGGCCCCGAAATGTTGGGCCAGTTTTTAATTTCAATATTATATGCTTAGATTAAGAAATGTGGCTATAGAGTTTGTTTTCTCGTATAGGCCAATTATTGGAATTCCGCCGCCGCTGTAGCGAACCGCTTTAACAAGAGGCCCCCCTTGGCGCCGCCATTATCCCCTTAAAAGGCGTAACACCCCAAAAAATGCGCCGTCGAGGCTGTGCAGTTGGCCTTTGTACTCCCGTGGTACAATCCCGAAAGGAGGCGTAACTTCTTTCATCGCCGGTCGTTCACACGCCACGCACGTGGATCGGCGAGTGTGGCCTCGCTGCAAGCTGTGGTTGCTAGCCGGACCTATGCGCAACTCACATGGGGAGGAAAGCAATGCATGCTTTCCTACGCATGTGAGTTTATCATCGCGTCTATTGGCGTATCATTTATCAATAACGCTTTGCCGAGAGCGTTCAGCCCGTTACGATTATACTTCTGAACTACACATAACGATCCTCCTTTCCGGGCTCCGGCGGGGGCTATGCCCCCCTTGGAAAGTTCGGGGGGGGCTCGAGCCCCCGAGCCCCCCCGTACTCTCCGCCTATGATACAACATCTTTTAAAAAGCCAAGGACTGATTTTGCGTCAAAAAGCGGTTCTTCGCCGAGAAACATAATAGGATGTAGGGGAAGATGATAGCGGTATGCTAAAGGAAAATGTTTCTTTCTCTCTCTTTCGGCTTCCCGACACTCCAGGAGGACGTGGAGGACGGTTAGCCTCTCGCCACATCTACCACATGTAGGAGGTTCCTCGCCAGTCAGCAGAAAGCTATGGGTACCATATGTGTGTCCTATTCTGAGGCGACAGAATAGGACATCAGTTCGCCGTGTTCTCGTAGCGGAGGGCCAGTAACCTAACTGCAGCTTAATCATGTGAAGCTTATTGTTTATTTCCGTGTCCCACAAGCGTTGCCAGTGGCTTCGCAGTTTCTTACGTAGGAAGGGTTTTAGATCTATTGCAGGGACAGTAGCGGTAGGGTTAATAGCGCGCAATGTAATTGACGTGGCCATTTGGTCAGCTAACACATTGCCCTCGATGCTTCGATGGCCAGGTACCCAGCAAATAGTAATATGCTGGTTGGACATATACGCTGTACACAGAACGGAATACAGCTCAATTAGTACCGGATTTCTGAATCTGAAAAGTGACATTAATGCATTTACGACACTTAACGAGTCTGTAAATATAATTGATTTTTGTACCTTTGATTTCCGTATATGCTTCACAGCCGACAATAGTGCATAACCCTCAGCCGTAAAGATACTTGTTTCCGGGTGCAGTACACCGGATTCCGAGAAGGATGGTCCGACGGCTGCATAAGCCACCCCGGCATGCGACTTAGAGGCGTCGGTATAAAACTCTACGCATGAGTAGTGGGACTGGAGTTCTCGGAAATGCATTTTAATATGTGCTTCTGGTGCGTGTTTAGTGATTTCGACAAATGATGTGTCACAATCTATGAGCTGCCACTGCCACGGCGGTAACAGTTTCACTGAGGGCATAGGACAAAGTTCAAGCAGAGGAACACCCATTTCCTCACTTAGGTTTCTCACACGCAAAGAGAACGGCTTTCTCGCTGCAGGTCGATTATGGAAGAGTGTGGCAGCGGTCATATCGTTTATAGTTGAATAAGACGGATGTTTGATGTTTGCGCGTACGTTTAAAAAATATGTGAAACTACTACAGTGGACTCCCATTAAACGAAACTCGGTTAAACGGAAAACCCGCATAAACGAAACTATCTAGGCACATTTGGTTGGTCTCCTATATATTTAATGATAAAAAGTTTCGGCTAATCGGAACATTTTTTTCGCTTACATCGGTTAAATGAAACTAAAACGGGCAAACTCCAAGAACGTCCGAAATGGCCACGGCAGTCTAGCAACCATGAAACAAGAAGCTATTATAGCCTAGCCAAGCCAAAAGCCAATCCAGCGATCGCACATGTTCGCGCGCGTCGAGTAGCGATCGAGGTCTCGTCGTAAACTTGAGATGGAAACAAAAAAACGGCAGCACAATGCACTTTCGCTCGCAACGAAAGTAAGGATCATCCAAGAACTTGACCGCAACAACCTATCGAAGACAGAAATTGCGAAGAAGTTCAATATTCCCAAGTCCGCGCTGTCGAGGATACTCAAGAACAAAGGGAAGATTGAAGAAGCTGTAAAGCTTGGGAACTTCACCACGGACAGATTGCTTGGATGACACAAGCAATCTTCGAGACATGGTTGCGCGAAGAGGATAGAAGATTTGCCCAGCAGAACAGGAAGGTTATTTTTATTGTTGATCAATGCCCTGCTCACGGTCAAGTGGATAGACTCAAATCGATCAGCCTAGAGTTCCTGCCACCAAATGCGACCGCAATCATTCAACCGATGGACCAGGGCATAATTCAAAACTTGAAAGTTCTCTACCGCTGCCAAGTCCTCCAGCGAATGCTTCTTTGTGCAGACAACAAAAAAGATTACAACGTGGACTTGCTCTCAGCTCTTCACATTCTAACCAATGCCTGGGAATGTGTGAAAGTGTCAACTGTGCAAAGGTGCTTCCACCATGCAGGGTTCTCAATACAAGAAGTCCTTCCAGACGAGGAAGACAACATTGCTGAGGAGGCTGATATTCTCTTCCGTCAGGTGACACAGTCTACTTCTTTCACGCGAGAGGACTATGAAACACTTGATGCAAACGTCGCCACATGCCGCGAGGACATCCTTGAGGAACTCATAGCTGAAGTTCAAGATGAGGACCCGTGCTCAAGTGGTGATGAGATGGTGTGTGATCCCGGGCCCATTTCAGTGCCGGACAGTGCAGCAAGAGATGCTGTCATCCTGTTGCAGCGCTACTTTGAACACAATGGTGGCACAGAGTTCCTGCCAAGCCTTTCAGCAATGCACTCCTACTTTGTGAGAAAGTGCTTGAACAAGGCCAAGCAAACCGTTATCACCTCCTTTTTTCCGAGTCAGCAATATTAGCAACATTTTTCTTTCTAATCAACTATAGTAGTATTGTATACTTCAAAATGTTTTTGTTCAGTCAGCCACAGTTGGTGCTTTGAAATAAAGTCATATTTCATTAAATTTGTGGGCTTTGCTTAAATGAAACTTCTCATAAATGGAACAAATTTTCTTGCCCCTTCGAGTTCCGTTTAAGAGGAGTCCACTGTATATGATCGCTGCAGGTGAAGTGACCACTGATTGGACTCTACGTAGAGGCTCTGGATCGGACTTGTCCTGAAAGCACCGGTTGCGAGTCGGATACCCAGATGGTGGACGGGGTCTAGGATTTTTAATGCACTTGGCGTTGCGGAATGATAAATTATGGCTGCATAATCAAGGCGCGACCAGACAAGACTTTTGTACAACTTCAAGAGGCACTTTCGATCACTACCCCATGTTGTACGTGATAGAAGCTTTAGGACGTTCATTGCTTTCAGACATTTCATTTTTACATATTTAATGTGGGGAATAAACGTCAGCTTAGAATCTAAAGTGATTCCCAGGAATTTATGCTCGCTGCTCACAGAGAGTTGGTCTCCCTTGATCGCAATACTTGGTAGTGGCATTACCCCTCGTCTGTTGGAGAAAAGTACGCAAGTACTTTTCTGGGTGTTTATTTTAAAGCCATTCTCATCCGCCCATTTAGAGAATTTATTCATTCCAAGCTGCACTTGTCGTTCGCAGATAGACATATTGCATGACTTGAAACTCATCTGCACATCATCAACATACACGGAATAAAACATCGCACTTGGAATTACTGACTGCAGAGAGTTCATTTTTACAAGGAAGAGTGTGCAACTAAGCACGCCCCCTTGCGGAACACCAGTCTCTTGGGTGAATGATCTAGATAGAGCATTTCCCACTTTTACGCGAAAGGTTCGGTTAGACAGATAGCTTTCAATTGTGTTTAACATGTTCCCATGGATGCCCATGGCGGCAAGATCGCGTAGAATCCCGAATCGCCATGTGGTATCGTACGCTTTCTCTAAGTCTAGGAATACCGAAAGTGCAAACTGCCTATGAATAAATGCATCTCTGATGTATGTCTCGATGCGAATAAGGTGGTCTATTGTCATCCTTCCCTCTCTGAAACCACACTGAAGGGGGTCTAGTATGCTGTTACTTTCTAGAAAGCAGATTAAGCGCCGGTTTAACATTTTCTCGTACAGTTTGCATAGGCAGCTTGTTAACGCTATTGGCCTGTAGCTGGCGGCTAAGGACGGGTCTTTGCCATGTTTAAGTACCGGAATTACTATCGCTTCTTTCCATGACAGTGGAATGTACCCCGCTGCCCACATGGTATTGAAGAGAGTTAGGAGTGTTTTTAGTGCTTCGGGGTGAAGGTGCTTGATCATTTCGTACATTATACGATCGCCACCTGGCGCCGAGTTTTTGACGCACGCAAGAGATGCCTTAAGTTCAGCTAATGTAAATGGGCAGTTGTAAGCCTCACTGGATGGACGTTTACATTTAAGGGGCTGCCGCTCTTCGCGTTCTTTGAATCTTAAGAACGTTTCTGTATAGTGCGATGCACTTGAAACATATTCAAAGTGTTCGCCTAGGCAGTCCGCCTGCTCTTCCAGGCTCTCACCTCGGCTACTTACCAAGGGTAGGGGGTGTGACTCCCGACCCATTAACTTGTTTACCCTATTCGAAACCTTCGTTTCGTCGGTGTAAGAATTTATACTGGAGATGTACCTATTCCAACTTTCTTTCTTTGCAAGACGACGCGTTCTTCTGGCTTGTGACTTAACCTGCTTAAAATTGACGAGGTTTTCAGCTGTTGGGTAATTGCGGAGTAATCTCCAAGCTTTATTTTGACTGTTGCGCGCTTTCCGACACTCGTCGTTCCACCATGGGATGCGACGCTTATTAGTCATTCCGTTAGTTAGCTTAATGCATTTCGTTGCAGCGTCAATGATAAAACCTGTTAGGTATGCCACAGCATCGTCTATATTAAAATCAGCAGTGTCATCTCCGTCTAAAAATGTGTTTTCTCGGAACAGTTCCCAGTTGGCTGACTCAATGTTCCATCGTGGAAAATGAGGCGAGCACGTATCTTCTTTTGTTAACTTCAACATAATCGGGAAGTGGTCACTCCCAAAGGGGTTCTTGACAACGGACCACTCCAGATATGGAATTAGTGTACTCGAGACAATACTTAGGTCTATAGAAGAGTATGTGTTGTGTGTAGTGCTATAATACGTTGGTTCTTTTTTGTTAAGTAAACATGCGCCTGACGAAAACAGAAAGTGTTCTATTAGGCGTCCTCGCGCATCCAAACGGGGGTCGCCCCATAGGGGACTATGTGCGTTTAGATCACCAACGACTATATATGGCGGAGGAAGTTCATCAATGAAGCTTTGAAATTGCGTCTTGGAAAGTTGATAGCACGGAGGAATGTAAATAGAAGTAATTGTTAGTAGCTTACCGAACAGCACTGCTCGGACAGCAACTGCCTCAAGGGAAGTTCGGAGGTTCAACGGCTTACAAGCAACACTTTTGTCGACTATTATAGCGACACCGCCCGACGAGGCGGCAGCGTCGTAACGGTCTTTGCGGAAGATGGCATATTGCCTTAGAAGTTTGTTTGTGTGGACTTGAGATGTGTTC
>JABSTT010006260.1:0-12856 GCA_013339685.2 Hyalomma asiaticum | reverse complement strand
GACTAGATTTGCGGTCTCTAATAACCACTTGTTACCCAAAGTTCGCACTAATTATGGAAAAATGAGCATTGTTTTTTCATCAATTCATTATGGAATCGCTATCACGCGATTTGAAAGATCTAATGCCAATACATGTTTTCAAAGGAAATTAAAAAATGTTTATTATTGTATACAGAGCATTCCATGAGATCGTGAAATTGCTTCTCTCTAGCTGAACATTCAGTGAGTTCCTGATGTTATTCAGTGATGTTATTCCTTGTTCTATTGAATTTTTCTATTGTATTAGCATAGGAGGTCCGCCTGCGGTTGTAACCTTGGGACATCCTTCATATTACCTGCATTGTATTAATTTTTGGACATGACTAATAATTATTGATTGATTGATTGATCAAATAACATGTGGCAGGGCAATTGATTTCCATGGAAGAAGGGAGTGCCGCTGTTTCTCAACCTGCGAAAGCTGTCTTATACACAGAAACTAAGTTTACTTGTTGGAGACGTGTCGAAAACGGATGTCTTTGGCGAACGCGATTCAGTGTAACCTCCAGGTGCCGCGCGCTAAGCTGTAGGAGTATCTCGCAGCGCCCACCCCATCCTTCCGCCATTCACCACCACAGTCGCGTGGTGTGAGGCTGTTCAGGCATAAACAACAGATAGATAAATTGGTGCTTATGTATTCTCGTTCTTGCATCGAAACTCTCGCAGGATTCTAACGCACTGGCTCACAGCATGAAGTAGTCACCATGCCGTTCACCGGTACTGCTTTCGAAAAACCATCAATGACGACGAAAAATTCTCACCCGTCACTTGTTGATGTAGGAGACATTCGTACTGCTCGTTCTCTACAGAGGTGAGGGACTGGCTAGGTGGTGATAGTTGATAAAAACATCATTTCCTCGATGTCGGTGTGTACGAATTCACTAAGACTGTCATCTCTTGCTTCTCTAGGTGCTGTAATGTCACTATCGTGTCCTGTTCCGCTGCTGTGTGTTCTTCGTTCGTTGTATTTGTCGATGATGTTCCTGGCGTGATACTTATATTTCGCCATCCACCAAGTAGTCGAACAACAAATATTATTGGCCTCTGAGATATAACACGACATGCTAAGCAAAACGCCCCTACAATAATATCCTCGTTGTGCCATCTTATTGGTTCAGTGCGCCTGCCAAGACATCAGTGATCAAAGGCATTATGAATTGGTGAGGTCGGGCCCAATATGCTTGTGAAAGCCGACCTAGGATGAAGTAGGAAATAATACTCGGCATACCGTAGTGTGGTACATGCTTCAAGCTCGAACAGATGCTATTAGTTACCTATGCTATGTTTTCTTCACGTCAATTTCTCGTCTGAATCATCGGTAACTTTATTACTCTTAAGTCCAACTGGAAATATTTACTTTACATGGGAAATATAACTGCGTTTCCCGGTTTGGTCGATCCTATCAGCTATCATGGCTTGTACTAACAAGTTGCTAAGAGGATCAAAAAATTTAGTTGGTACTGTTTCTTTGTAGTATTTGTCTTTTATGCTGAGTGTTGATTTTTGTATGACACAGCATGCCCTGAAAATTTTTCGATCATAATAATCGTATTTTAAAACAAGCTTAGAGGAAACACGTGTGATTTTTATCGCATTGCATGCAGATTGTGGAGAAGACGCGTCTATTTAAATGGTTGCTTACCTGGAGCCATATATCCATGTTTCTGCCAAAAACATCAAGTCGCATGTTAACGTCGTACCTATAGAAAAGCACTGAAGCAAGTTAGGCGATGGAAAGAAAATCTACGGTGCAATATAATGATTGCCCTACACAAGAATTGCCATATTTTCCTAAGAAGCTTGATTCAACTGCTTAATCATGACGTAGCACAGTCCTATCGCGATCTTTATCAAGAGCCAGAATCACGAGCAACAGATAAGAGTCCTGCATGAAAACAAGATATCGCACACCTATTCCGAAACTATCCAGCACTGTACTGGTAGGTGACTATCTAGCCAGTGCTAGCTTCAGAATGGTTCACTTCAAAGATATTTAATGTGCATTACAATGCGAAAGTGGAAGCGAAAGCGTTATGACGCGCGCATCGCCATAACACAGGCAATACAGCATGTCTGTCGTTCTTTCTTCGAAGTATATGCGCTTTTCCTGTAAAATGGAATCATGCTAGGTCATTCTGATGTATTCAAGATGACAAAGCCTAAACGCGGCCACGAAAGCGCGACAAAGTGGTGAACAAATGGGTACCCCTATCTTATTATTGGTTCACAAAGAAATGCTTCATGAATTAAACGTCGCGCATACTTTTGTGAAAACGACATCCCTTTACGGAAAACATTTCTACGCATTCCACATATCCATTGTTGCTGAGTAAAACACTATTTAAGTGACCGTAGAAGAGTTTCTACAGGGGCGTCTTTCAGGAGGTGACTAATTTTACAGTCCCTTGAAACACTGTGCGATGTACGCTTCATCAGCTACGCGAGTAATCCAGGATGAACAACGTGTTACAAGCTATAGAGCTGAATTCCTGACCACGAAGAGTTCCTGTTAATTCGAAAGTGCTTTTCGCGGGGTAAAAGTGCCAAATACAAGCACGAGATCACAGATAAGAATGATAAAGTATAGGCACGATATTTTTCTTTACGAACGCGCCTGAGGCACTCTACGCCTGGGGCGGGGTCACCATTTAGCAGAGGTGAAGTTATTCTCTGTAGACTTTGATTGGTTTCTACCGTTTTAAGAAACAAAACCACGATTTAATATTATGGGTGTCATAGTGGAGAGCTTCGGAAAGTTCGACCAACTGGAGTTCTTCAATGTGCACTGACATTGGTTTATCTACCGCCAATGCTTCGAATGTCGAAAGTGCTGCATTAAAAACCGCAGAACGGTATCTACGTTGACGGGCAATATGACGAAAGCCGGCATGTACTGATAATCATCTTACGCAGAATTTACCGCCAACTATTGTAGGTGCTACGTACACAGCTTCAGTTAAAACAAGCGGTTGGTCAAGTTCGTCAACCTTAGTCTTTGGAAGGGAGGGCATCTGTCACCGGGCGTAAATCTGGGCTCATCCACGTGAAACAGTGCCATAGAGGCCAAACACCGATGGCAATGTGCTAAGTAAACGTCACATACAGTAAACATTCACCTGCTTTTGTAACGACACATTTCATACTCGTGCTGCACCGATTCCTGTAACACAGCGATGAGCCATATCCCTCTAGTAGTGTGGAAGTTTTCGTCGATCCTGAATTTCAAAAACCAACATTTCAGTGTCACAGGAAACGTGGAAATTGATTCGTATCGGTATTGGTACAAAGTGTATTGAAATATGGACGCCAATAATGAACTTAGTCGAGTTCAGTTGATACGTACTGATACTTTCATTGGGGAATAGAATGCATGACTGAAGCGTCGGGTATGGGCGCAAGTTGATGCAATAACTCCGCAGACGTTCTCCTATTATTTCTGACATTCTACAAATCATTTCGGCATGCGTTAGTTGATTGCTGGCGTTTCGCGTTATCATACATTTGCGCTATATAATAATGAGAGACACCGTAGTTGAGGCCTCCGGACATTTTGACCACCTCGGGTGCTTTAATGCGCCATTCTGCACCGGAAATGTGTTCGTAGAAATGTTAACGTGGAATATCGAAGTGTTCCTTGTTGGAGCGGACATTGAAGGTGGCCAGAAACTCTTCCAAGGATTCGAAGGATCATGCCCTTGTTGTCACTCCCCGAGCAAGAGGAGCTTCGCCCCTAAAATTTTTGACGTTTTTTGAAGAAACGCAGAGGTCTCGTATTTACAAATGAGGTGTCGAAGGACTCTTCCCTGCCGTTTTTATATCTTCACCAGACGCTCTTATATTATCACGTTTTGTGCACACCTTCCTGGAAGCAAAGAAGAGCTGTTGCGTTAGGACTGGGACCACTATAAGACTGTGAAGTGTACAATTGTGCTGCTTTGCCTGGAATGAGCTATGCATCAGTAACGAGCAGAGGGCCTAACCACGCAAGCTTCTTAGACTAAGATAGGCCGGATTTATTGCTTTTTTTGCAGGGTGTGCATCAGTAAACTATATTATTTTATATTATGTTCGCATATGATGCAGGTGCTTTTCGCATACATGTTGACAGGCTTAAGAGCTCTGGCTTTTCTCAGTCTGACAGAAATACGATACTGAGTCGCGGTGGCCAGAACTAAAAGCTAGAGCTGTCAGTGCAAGAACGCACTCGGAGGCAATGCAGCGTATCAAGCAAACGTTTGTACCGTACGTTCACCACGCGAGCCAGTACTAACATATGTGGCTATGAGATGTGCCACTCCTACTGCCTTCTCAGCACAAGACAAATTGGCTCAACTGTGCCCTCTTCGCATATGTGATGTGGGGAAGGGCTGTAAAAATCGGCAGATATGATCCGTTCTAGAGCTGTGATGAAGGGGTAGTCTACGAGATACCCCTAAGTTGCTAAGTTGTGGCAAGTTCTCCATTACACAAAAGGACGTTGCCTAAATGACCGACGAAGGGAGCATGAAAAGATTGTCAGTAAGGATGACAGGCCTAACATTATCGTGCACTGCAGATCCTGCCATTGCGAACCATGCGTTTCGCAAACATCGTATTTTGGGAAAGGTAAGGATCCAACAGCCAGATAATTGTTGGAAGCGTCTCTCATTAACAATAAGCATCTTGTTGTCTTATTGTCACTTATATAACTGTATTCTTCAGAAACATTCCTTGTCCAAACGAGATTATCATGACCATATCATTCCGTACGTTATCTTCGTAGTATCTTTTTACGCATAGTTCATACTTTTCATGAAACAGTTTGTAGCTGGCGCATCTCTGTCTCTGTTTTTTCTGTCCGATTTCATGCAGCGATTTTCGTGCCACAACTCAGTACGTATGTTATGCAGAGGCACCGAATCACTTCGTCGAACTGTCCGTCGGGGTTCATGGTACATTTCCGTCCTCTTTTTCTCGGCTGAACGGGAAACCGACCAACAGTAGTGTATGTGCCACCATGTATAGAAGGGTCGGCAATTATGCAGGCCTCCGAATTCTGACGGACAGGGCCTGTGGTAAATATGCTAAGCTCTTGTAAAATGTGGTGAGTGTGTTGTAAGAAGGGAGGGGAGAGAAGAGAAGATAGTAATGTATTGAAAGTGTAAAGAAAGAAATGTGACACGAAACAACGGTAGAAGAGATGGAGAAAGCAAGAATAATCCAAGAAAGGAGAAATGAAAGAGGATTCAGATAGGCTTAGCAAGCAGCTATGGATCTTGCTCCGCTGTGCTGTTCCTTCAGACTTTATATTACTGGTACCAAGCTGCCTCAGTTATTTCTAGATGGAATATTATGATAGCGTGTCCATTCGGTACACAGCAAAATCAGCTAACTTCAAAAATTCAACACTGATCATTTGTTCCAATTTTATTTTATTTTGTGTTTGCTGCTGCAGTGGCCGAAGCCAATATTTCGATTATTAGATTAATCTGTCCAAATAAGCAATTTTTGGAGAGTCTCGCAGTTACTCTGTGTTGAACTCCAAAAAGTTGTACGAATCTAGTTTTCGCCTCCGCTGGAGACTAAATATACTGTTGCTTTTGCAGCATATTCAAAGTTAGTTACATTTGAATTTGTGACGTACGAGATTCGATGATGTTGGGGAAAATCATTAACACAAAGAGTCATTAGATTGGGTATCGCCGGTTTTAAACTGTACGCTGCTTTGCGACCGAATAAGGACACTTGGACATGTCGCACTTAACGTTTCTTTTGATGAAAATAACAGTGTTGCAGCACAGTCGCAGTTCCTTGGCGTGGAAGAACATTTACGAATAAAATGAAGATTTTTCAAGGATACCGACAACTCTTTCAAGCTGCCGGCATCCCAACAGTTTTTAATTCATATAACTACGCATGTTCTTCGATATAAATACGAAATAAAGAACAATTTCTAATGCTTGATGATTGGCAGAGTTAGCCGAATACTCTTCTTCGTATCCTTGCGGCTCTTGAAAAAATACGAAACAAGAACACCAAGCACAAACTACGGGGCCCAGATGCTAAGAATAACTTTGCCCTCTGTGTTAAACTTTTATCGCAAATGGTTTTCATATTTCTTGTTGCAGATCTGCGCTTCATGATTTCTTCGTGCGATGATATCTAAAATGTCAGTTTGAACTTGATCTTTGTTATTGTGTCTTTTTTTTTCCTCATGTTTCCTTTATTTCTTGCTGATTGCGTGTACATGTTGTGTTCTTTCGGTTATCATGTGCAAGAATAATGTATGCTTTTTGTGCCTGTACTTACGTACGCGAATTTCTTGTATGCCGTTCACTGCCTGCTGAACTGTAACCGGCTGGGAAGCTTAGTCAACTCACAAGAGCTTTTTCTTCCCATGCCCTCCCCTTCCTGAAGTGGAAAATAAACTATTGATTGATTGATTGAAAGAAAAAGATAAATGTACGGAAGGCCATTTCTCAGTTCCTCCACCTCACATACCTCCAATGTGCATCCACAGTAACGGGTCCGCCCCCGCCCTGGTAATTCAATATATATTAGTTCTTGACCAAAAATTATAAAAGAGCCACAGTCGATTCACTCATGGCCAATATATATATATATATAATATATATATAATATATATATATCAAAGGGCGTTTGTTGAAGACGGGCTTAAGGCCAACCGATAGCTTGGTCAACAGCTGAAAGCACGAGCCCCGAGAGCGAGCGGTGAGCACGAGCAATGCGCGTTAGGGCCAGACACACTAGAACACACTGGGGAGCGTGCCCCACTATAGGGTTCGTTAGTTTTCGCTACAATTACCCCCGGGACACAAAGGGAGCCGTCCGGCGCCGTGCAGATTGTTACTATGAGTGGATCATAGTACGGCTTGAGACGCTCTACGTTGACAATGTCGCGGCCACGACGGCGCATGCCCGATGACGGGTCGACGGGTTCAATCACGTAGTTGAGAGGTGATGCGCGTTGAACGACTCGATAGGGGCCTTTATACTTAGGCAGTAACTTTAAGGAGAGGCCAGGCGCAGCGGTAGGAACGGACAGCCACACCAGCGCTCCAGGAAGGAAGGTGAGCGGACAGGTAGGGTCGCCACGAATGGTCTTTGACGCTCTTGTTCGTTGGACGTAAAAGCCCGTGCGAGGTCGCGGCACTCCTCGGCATACCTCTCCGTGTCAGAGATGGGCACATACTCAGATGTATTGGACAGTACGGTAGAATTGTGTCGATAGTATGCGACGGGGGCCGACTATACAGTAGAAAATGGGTGAAAAGCCTGTGGTGCTCTGCGTGGCGGTGTTGTACGCGTACGTTACAAATTGTAGAATGATGTACCAACGCGTGTGATCCGATGCGACGTACATTGAAAGCATGTCGCCCGGCGCGAAGTTGCGAAGGGAACGACGGTAGTTTCGCTCGTTCCGTACGCAAGCAGACACAGTGAAAGGATCGGAGTCGTGGTTGCAAAACAAAACAACAAATTTTTAGTCTACAGTGATAGGGCACGGAGAGAATACAAAGTAACAAAAACACTTCACTCAACTAAGAAATATGCACTTAACCGCGATGAAAGAGCTTGACAAAATGTTACCAGGCGATAATAACAAGCAACTAAGAAAAATAACTAAGAAACAGTAAATTGGGCAATGAGGACCATCTAGGAGTACAATCTACAAAAGTTATGAAAGTTCAGGCAGACAGTTCAGGAAAACCAGCGATGGGATACCTGATGTGATGACCGGCAGCGTCGAAGGGCCCACGACGGTCTGGTGCGGCAGAGCCTGGTACGGCACAGCGTTGAGTTCGATGGAGTTGCGGCGCTGATGTTCCCGGGGAGCTAGTGCTTGATGGCAAACCCGAGCAGTTTGAACTAACTCGAGCCGAAGTCGCGATGCCTACGTTGCAGACGGTAAGCGCATCTCAACTAGGCGAAGCGGCTAAGGTTAGGTGGCGAGCCGGTGCGAAGGCACGCTAACAACTTCTAGAGTGATACGATGATCGGCTTCTATGCCATGTCAGCCAAGCGAGTAGAACCCTGTGCTCCTCAATGCTCCTCGCTTAAATACGCGCATGTTTTCCCTGATTCGCTGTCTTCGGAATCAGGGCGTGTTTGTGAGATAATTGCTCCGTAACTTCATTTCTTGCTTCGCCCCAACATATCCCTCTCGCAATTAATGCACTGGAGAGAGCGATGGCGAAACCCTTTCTCGTGGTCGCCGAGCTGGCAACTTCATTCAACTCGCCAGATTGACAGGTCATTATTGTCCGAGTGGCCGGGGGCCCTTCCTCGCCGGTCACAACAAAGATGTGCGTAGCCGTCCCCTCGGAGGCGAGTTGCCACCGACCGACACGCAATAGCGTACTCCGCGCATGTGGTCAGTGCACGCCAAACGGCTGCCCTGCTGTCTTGCCGTGCATTGTTGGTCCGAAGCACTGCGTTCGGGGTTTTCAAGAACCGCGCTTGGACGTTGCATGGGAAAGCCTAAAGGTCAACCTTCCCAGCTCAGGAGGGCCATCTCCTCCTTATTTTCTCAGAAACGGGCCGATAGCTTCTGACGTCTTTGGAGCGGTCGAAGCGCCTCTAAAGTTTCCTGTGCGGGCACACCGTGAACTTTCAATTAATTCCACCACGAGGGAATGTCATTCCGTGACAACTGCGCTTTGCACGAGCGGTTCGCGTCGATGGATTAGAAGGAAAGCCTATTATGGAGGCTATCCACGGGTCCTTGCGCTGCTCGGAGGCGATGGTGTCAAGGTCAAAAGAGGAAACAGTAACCTCGGATACTGAGCAGCGAGTATTTTCGTCAGCCAAGGGAGAGTGCCAGAGGGCATCGGCGTCCGAATGTTGTCGTCCACTGCGGTAGAGCAGGCGGATATCGTAGTCCTGCAGGCGAAGTGCCAACGTGCAAGACGGCCGGAGGGATCCTTTAATGACGACAGCCAACAAAGGGCGTGGTGTTCCGTGATGACATCAAACGGGCGACCATAAAAGTAAGGTCGAAACTTCGCAAGAGCCCAGATGATCGCCAGGCATTCTTTTTCCGTGACGGTGTAATTGGTCTCGGCTTTAGTAAGCGTACGACTTGTGTATGCCACAACATACTGAGGGATACCCAGGTTTGCACTGCGCAAGGACAGCTCCGAGGCCCACACCGCTAGCGTCCGCGTATACCTCTGTAGGGTCCGTGGGATCATAGTGGCGCAGTATGGGAGGAGACGTCAACAAACGACGGCGCTTAAGGAACGCATCGTCGCACTCTGACGACCACGAGTCGAGGGTCCCGTTACTTCCGAGGGGCTTCGTTAGCGGCGATATTATGGTGGCGAAATTGTGAATGAAGCGTCGGAAGTAGGAGCACAGTCCTACGAAGCTGCCCAGTTCGTTGGCGGACGTCAGTTTGAGGAACTCGGCCACGGCCCGGAGCTTGGCTGGATCGGGGAGATTTCCATCCTTGTACAAGACGTAGCCTAGTATTGTCAGCTGCCGTGCCGCAAATCGGCATTTCTTAAATTGTAGGTCGGCGCCCCTCAAACGCGTCAAAACATGTCGCAAGCATTGGAGATGCGTGGAGAAGTCCGGAGCGAAAACGACGACTTTGTCGACGTAGCACAAGCACGTGTGCCATTTCAAGTTGCGCAGGACAGCATGCATCATGCGCTGAAAGGTAGCGGGCGCATTACACAGTCCAAATTGCATGACGTTCAATTCGTGCAAGCTGTCAGGCGCGAAAAAGGCTGTCTTCAGTCGAGTGTCATCAGCCATAGGTACCTGCCAGTGTCCTGGCTGTAAATCGAGGGATGAAAAGAATTCCGCTCCTTTCAGGCTGTCAATCGCGTCGTCAAGTCGCGGTAGGGGAGAGAAGTCCTTGCGAGTGATCTTGCTGACCGATTGGTATTCCACACAGAAGTGTATAGGCCCATCCTTCTTCGCAACAAGAATGACAGGAGACGCCCAAGGGCTGTTCGAAGGTCGAATAACGTCGCGTCGAAGCATGTCGTCGACTTGCTCGTTGATTACTAGACGTTCTGCGGGAGATACGCGATATGGATGTTGCCGCAGTGGCGGTTGGCTGCCAGTCTCGATGCGGTGCGTAACAGTGGATGTGCGGCCGAGAGAAGCTTGTGCGACATAGAAACAAGAACGAAATGCTTCTAGTAGGCCCAGAAGCTGGGAACATTGGGCCGGAGTAAGATCGTCAGCAATGGAGGACCCGAACACATCAACGGGCGACGAATCAGAAGTCGAAACAGCACTGAGTGTGCTGGAACTGGAACAGTAGTTGGTATCGGGCGCGTCGATAACTTGTGCGTCTTCCAGGAGTTCCACTCTGCCAGGACATTCCCCTCGTATCAACACAACTACGCACGGGGATGGGTTCGCGACGAAAATCACGGCGTTGCCCTGAGCGAGCTTCACTGTCGCAAAAGGCACCAGCAATCCTTTCCTAGTGGAAACGCGCTCAGTTGGTGAAAGGAGTGCAACAGTGTCGGCGAGATCGGCGCAGTAGACCGACACAGCCGTTGTCGAGTTTGGAGGCACTGTGGTGTCGTCTCGGTCGAGTAGCTTGTACGAAGCCAGTGGTTCGCTTGCCGACGTGAAGCCTGAGAACGGGGAGAATTCTAGCTCGGGATGCGCGCAATGAATGACGGCGTCGTGGCGCGAAAGGAAATCCCATTCCAGGATGATGACGTGAGAGGATGGAGAAATTATGATTAATTTGATAGCGGAGTGCCCTGAATGACGACGCGGTCTGTGCATACTGCTGTAGAGTCAACACTTTGGGCACTAGCTGTAAGGAGAGACAGCCCAGAAAGTGGCGTCGTCACTTTTCGTAGTAAACGGCTAAGGTTTACGTCCATGACTGATACGGCGGCTCCAGTGTCTACAAGGGCGGATGCGCGAACACCGTCGACAAACACATCTATTGCGTTCGATGGGCTGCACTGAGAGCTTTCACAGTTGGATACCATCGCAGCCCTTGGCTCGTGGACTGCGACGACTAGTTTTCCTGGTCTCGGGTGACCGCACGCGGCCGCAGCGGTGTCGTGGAGACGGGGAACGGCGGGTAGACGGAGCTGCCCGCAAAGGAGGAGGTGGATCGTAATACGAGCGGCTGGACCGGCTCGTGACGGGTGATGCGACTCGAGGCGGCCGCACACGATCGCAATAACGTGCGACGTGTCCGGCGTAACCACATGCAACGCAGATGGGACGGTTGTCGGAAGTGCGCCATCGGTTCGCTGGGGCAGGTGCCACCCATGTCGCAGGACGGGTCGGCGGCTGATACGACTGCATGCTGGGCTGCAGCTGGGCCCTAGGAATGACTTCGGTGTATGGAGGCGGCACACCCGTCTCGAAAGACTGAGGTCTAGCAACAACTTGTATATAACTAAGTGGAGCAGCAGCAGGAATCGGTTGGGGAGGCATGGCTACAACTGGCGCATAACTCAGTCGTGCAGGCGCCGCAGGGTATTGGTGGTACTCGGGCATAACCCCAGCGAGTTCCTGCTCAATCTCTCGGCGTAGGGGAGTAAGAAGTGTGGTCGACGGCTGTTGAACATGCTGCGCTTGAGCAAAGGCCAGCATAGAAAACTAGTGTGCAACTTCCACGCGCACGAATGTCTTGACTTCCGCGAGCAACGCGGAATGGTCAGAAATGGCCGACAAGCCAACGAGATCGGCGTCGCGTGATGGAGGGCGACGGGTCATCAACCGCTGTCGACGCAGCTCCTGGTAGGTTTGGCACAGCGTTATGACCTTAGCCAAAGTGTAAGGCTTTATGGCGAGCAGCATGGTAAAGACATCATCGTCGATACCTCTCGCGATGTTCCTCATCTTTTCAGACTCCGACAAAGTCGCATTGGCCTTCTTGCACAAGTCGAGGATATCTTCTATATAACTCGTGAAGGACTCATCGGCCTGCTGAGATCGCTCGCGTAAGCGCTGCTCTAGCTTGCAGCTTACGAACGGCAGGGCGACCGAACACGTCGACAATGGCGGTCTAGAAGTCGGACCACGTCAGGAAATCTGATGCGTGGTTGTTGTACCATAGACTAGCCACACCCGCGAGGTAGAATATCAAGTTGCTCAGTTTTCCTGCCTTTTCCCACCTATTGGGCACGCTCACGCGCTCGTAATATGTGCTCGCTTTTGCAGCGCTCGCAATATGTGCGCTTCAACTCTACTAACTCGGCTTCGATGCCGGTTTCATCAGGAGTTCCTCAGGGTTCTGTGCTAGGACCCCTCTTATTCCTGCTTTATATTAATGACCTCCCCTTGCACACTTCTGTGACAAAACGCCTTTTCGCAGATGACTGCGTCCTGTATCATACTGTTAAATCTCCACTGGATCATGCCATTCTTAACAATTCATTTTCTCATTTTTGTAGCTGGGCCATATCATGGCAAATGAATATTAACTTCTCCAAGACGGTCATTATGTCATTTACCAGACGTTCATACCCGTTGACTTTTGACTACGGTTTTAACAATGTCAGTTTGTGCAGGGTGTACGAATTTAAGTACCGTGGTGTCCTTATGACGCATAATTTATCATGGTCTAAACATATTGATCTCACTTGCATCAAAGCCCTTAAAAGTTTAGGTTATTTACATCGTACGCTTCGTCTTGCTCCTCCGGATACCAAACTGCTTACCTACGAAACTCTTATTCGTCCCGTTAACGAATATGGTGCTGTGGTTTGGAACCCCCATAAGAAATGTGATATCAAGAAACTAGAATCCGTTCAAAAAAGAGCTGTGGGCTTTATATGCAAGAGATATGAGAGGGATTTTTCCCTCCACGAATTTCCTTCCA
>JABSTT010006259.1:0-14240 GCA_013339685.2 Hyalomma asiaticum | reverse complement strand
CAGATCACCGTGTATGAATGCATTCTGAAACTTTCTTAGGTCTATGTGCGTGTTCAGCCGGATTAGTGAGTAAGGAGTGCATTGGATTCGTTCCCACCATCCTGTCATTTGGTCGTTACGGGTAGCGAGTGCAGCGCCTGTACAACAATGTGGGATAGTAGTAATTTACTCGTGTCTTACACAGACGAATACATGCATGTGATATCGCGTGTTGTAGGGCAACCGTTGCCGCGCGTTCTTTCACTGTGGCATTGCAGTCGTGAGATTTCTGTTCAGGGCTGCGAAATTTACGTGCACGATGTGGATGTGAAAATCGCGCATTGTTTGTTGTGGCATGTCAGCAGAACTGCCGCAGGCAATCATGACGTCTTTGGTGGTGGAATGACTTCTCGCAGCTCAGCATTCATATGAGCATGAGTGTCGTTGTGCTCGTTCTCGGTCATATTTAAACTTTGTCAGAGGCATGTGACTCGTTTGCGAATGTTCGTTATTATTATTTCTCATTGTCCACGCTGTTGCGGTTTTCTGCATTTTGGGGTTCGTCATTCTTGCAGACCGCAAATACCAAAACAATTACACGACCTGTTATCTCGTCCCACAGTATTGTTACAGGGACGCTGTTGTGCACAGTAGATTTTCGGTATGCCATAAGCTGTCCAGTGTTTCGCGTGGTACGGACTGGGCAGTGAAAACTTGAACCAGGTTGCTTGGCTGATAGCGCAGGGCAGAGATGATAAGGGGACGAACAACGAACTAAATTAATACGTCGGGCTATGGGTGAGCGGCGTGTTACGACGACCTATACATGAACGTTTGGACGTATTTTGTTTATTTTAAATTATATATTACGGGCGCCGCCAGCTTGTCCGGTGCCGGGATCTAGCGGTGCATGCCTATACCTATATCGTCAAATCAAAGCTACGGTGCCATTCAACAGTTTTCTGCGGAACGTTTGACATTTTCCTCCTACCCCGCGGCATACTCGCTACCCCGAATGACCCATATTTCGTTGCATTGCACTAACTTCACTATTACCTGGCCATGGAAGGCAGTTTGTCCAGGTGAAATCGAAGCCGCAGCGAAAATTTGTTGACGCTGTGCACAGTTGTGGTGCGCAGTCACTGTGCCCGTCGATCGCGCGACCTTGAAGGTCCCATTTACTAAGGGAGCCCTGCAACATTTGGAATCTCGATGGCGAACGATGCCTAACAGTCGTGGAGGTTATTGTGAACGTGTGAGCCAAATACTATTGAGCTGCGTGCAGCAGGGAATTTTTTATTTGGTTTCAAACACAGCTGTAATTCACATCGCTCTTCGTTCCAACAAATGTCACTAGGCCGCCGACTACTGTGCTCGAGGCAGATATATCACTGGCTGAACTTACGGTCACGGAAAGGTAGTCCGGAATTATATATTTGTTCATTTTGCATTAAAGGAATAAAGGCAATCTGAGTGCCTGTCTTTAAAAAGGACCGAGGTGAGCGAAGGGACCTAGGAGTTGGCGCCAGTGACGTTACTTGTTGAAAGAAGAGCAGGCAAGTCGTAGGTCGGTGCTGCTAGTGAAGTCACTTGTTGGAACAATAGCAGGCGATTGCATGATGTATTTAAAGAGAAACTGCAAATCCACTGCTGCTTGCAGCACAATAACATTTTCTCACACGTTCACAGAAGCCACAACAACCGATTGGCACCGTTTGCTCAGTGTGTTCAAAAAGTGCTGTAGGGACCCTTTCATACCGAGTGCGCAGTGAGCACGCAAGAACGCCTCGAAGAATATTCTCACCGTCTAAGTATGAAGCATGTGTGTCACTCGATTTCTACATGCTGCGTATGGGAATGCGTCCAAAATAAACTACGAATCAGTAATGTGCAGTTTAACGTTCACGAGTGACATACTATTCGGCGGTGGTAGCATCAGCAGATGCATCAAGTTTCTTGCGGAGACGGCCCGAACACCACTGTATATTGTAAATGAGAGAGACATAGACACAGCGCCGTTGCCGCAGGCCGGCTGTTGTATCCCGACTTCTTCTGTTCCTTTTCATCGCTGGGCATCTAGCACGAGCGTCCAAGCTTCGGCGGAGCTCGCTGAGCTTCGTATATATGTACATAGGTATACAGGGTGTCCCACGTAACTTGAGCCAAGAATTTGAAAATGAAAGGCACTTCAGAGGAGAACTGAACCAAACGTATACTATTCGTACTGGTCTATAGATACTCAGGTTATTTTTTATTTCCCCCTAAAGTAATTATTTAATTATTTTTAATTAGCTAACTCCTTAATTATGGGCTGAAAATCCAAAATATGAACACTGAGCTGTAGAGAACCTTCATAAACCACCGAATGAATTGTTTCCTGTACGATATGTCCTACGGTGTTAATTTTTCCGCATTCTAAAGAAAGCCCGCGAAATTTGAAAATGAGCCACGTGACGGACCGCGAGCGCACTGCTATAGTGCTGGTCTCAAGCGTGCAACCGGTGAACAAGGTCGCCTGCGGCTGCCACGGGGAAGCGACATGATGCTTTGAAGGTGGTCGATGTTTGGGCGTCCGTCTTTGGTTCAATGACGGTGCAAATTCACACTGCTGGCCGAGCGCTGCCGCGGTGGTAAAGCGCTCAATACTGCGAGGAAAAAAAACAAACAGCAGTTTGATTCTGATTCACGAAGATCAAGAAAACAGAAGATGATTGATTTATGGGGTTTAACGTCCCAAAACCAGCTCTGATTATGAGAGACGCCGTAGTGGAGGGCTCCGGAAATTTCGACCACCTGGGGTTCTTTAACGTGCACTGACATCGCACAGTACACGGGCCTCAACATTTCACCTCCATCGAAATGCAGCCGCCACAGCCGGGATTCGATCCCGCGACCCTCGGATCTGCAGCCGAGTACCGTAGCCACTAGACCACCGTGGCGGGGCAAAAGAAAACAGAAGATCAAGAAGATCATGAAAACAAGAAAATAAAGCTATTTTCTTGTTTTATTTATCCGTCTTGGACGCTTATCTCGGCAGCGCTCGGCCAGCAGCGTGAATGTGCACCGTCATTGAACCAAAGACGGACGCCCAAACATCGACCACCTTCAAAGCATCATGTCGCTTCCCCGTGGCAGCCGCAGGCGACCTTGTTCACCGGTTGCACGCTTGAGACCAGCACTATAGCAGTGCGCTCGCGGTCCGTCACGTGGCTCATTTTCAAATTCCGCGGGCTTTCTTTAGAATACGGAAAAATTAACACCGTAGGACATATCGTACAGGAAACAATTCAGTCGGTGGTTTATGAAGGTGCTCTACAGCTCAGTGTTCATATTTTGGGTTTTCAGCCCATAATTAAGGAGTTAGCTAATTAAAAATAATTAACTAATTACTTTAGGGGGAAAGAAAAAATAACCTAAGTATCTATAGACCAGGACGAATAGTATACGTTTGGTTCAGTTCTCCTCTGAAGTGCCTTTCATTTTCAAATTCTTGGCTCAAGTTACGTGGGACACCCTGTATGTACTACATACAATCCTGGGAGTGTTCGATTGTATGTGCACATATACCCGATAGAAGGGACGGGGGGGACGACCGCCTTCGTAGCTCAGCGGTAGAGCATCGGACGCCTTATCCGAAGGTCGTGGGTTCGGTTACCACAGAAGGAAGATTTGTCTTTTTGTCCACTTAAATTCCTTTATACTTACTCCACAAGTATAATACTACAATTAGGTACCCCAATAACTTCTCCTATGCTTTCCTAGGAATCATAGTTTGTTGCTTCGTTAAATTTATATATATATATATATATATATATATATGGTGCAGGCAGCAGTGCAGAAGAATCAGGCACTCGAGGAAAATTCATTTTGAGTGTTTATCTATTGCAAGTTGCAGGATATTATGAGCACTTCCTGTAAAGCGCGCAGTCTATGACAGAGATGCATTTCAAATTTCGTTCCTGAAAGCGCAGTTGTAAAACAGCTTTATAGAAAATAACGGCCCCATTTTTTTTCCTTTCCAGGAATACATGCGGTTTAATCGGGGGTTGTATTGATAACCTGATAGGGCACCAACTGCGTTTTACCACGGCCCCACCGAGGTTCTACATTGAAATCATTTTCGCGACGGCAGTTTCAGCGTGTCATATAATGCCAGTAGCATCGTATTCACCAGCTGCACTAAGCCTGGACACTACAACTAGTTTTTGATGAGTGTGAACGTGAACTGGTTGCGCGTTTGGTGGAGGTTGCATTCTCAAAGGAGTTGGCTGTTCGAAGTGTTTTGTTTAATGACTAGGTATAAGGTAACAGTGTTCTTTTTTTAATGTGAAACAGGGCAAAATTCCGAGACTCTCAGCTTGATCCTGCACATGTAGACGCGATGGTTATTTGAAGTCCCTTTTAGGAATAGCTTCATGTGCTGGGTGCCAAAATCTTTCTTTTTTTCTTTTTTGGCTTCCGACTGATGCTTGCCAGTCTGATCGCCGTTCATGTCAGATTTGCATATATGTGCGTAATGCAGTGCTTTGTACAGAGCCACATCTGTATTTTGTACATGTAATTGAAAATATTGCTTACTTTTTTCTTTTTCGTCGCCTCAACACTGTCTCCACTGTATTCGACTTCGAGCACGTATGTAGCTTCATTATGAAACGGAGGTTGCTTCGATGTAACGTTGCTCGCTGCGAGAGATTGTGCACTGCATTGTGACTTTGCTCATTATACCGATTTTGTTAATATTTCATGCGCTAATTTTTTTGAAGGTCACTTTGGTCAATATTCATTGACACTTGATTGATGTTTTTGGTTGTCTTTTAAAGTTTGCCTATTACATCAGCTGATGTCCTAGACAAATTTTCCCTTTCATGTCTGAGTCATATTTGAGTTCTTTTGTTTATATTCCTTGATTTTATGCGGTGAAGATACTGCATAAGGTGATTGAAAGCGGCTGTCACACAGTTATCCACTGTTCTGTCTGTGCTCATATAACCGAATGCGCTGCTCTCATGGTGAAAAGCGCATAGTCGTGTTTGGCCGTTGATTATTGTGTGACTACTAGTGCTCTTTTGTAATCCGCTAGAGGTTAGTAAGTTCCAAATATATTTAAAGTATTTCTTCTGCAGTTCCTTTTGAATATTTGTGGTTTTGTTTTTCTCGCATTTCTCATTTTCTTCTTTTTTTAACTTGCACAAGTTAGTTTGTCAATAAAATCTTGATGTAGCAGTATTTCGACTTCGTGATCATTGGCACAGAGGCCTCCTTGTTAGGCCGCTTGCCATGAAACTGTCTATCCTTCACTGTAGAAAGATATGTCATTACTATTTTTGGTAGATTTGCTTCATACTCTACAAATTGCATGCTAGATTAATATTTGTATACACGACAACCAATTTTGACTGAAATGCTAAGACTGATGAAGCCTTTGTTGAGAACTGTGTACCTACGTTACTGGACTATTTTTGCTCTGTTGCACTCAGTGCTGATGCCTTTAACCACGAGAAAAAAAAGAGTTACAGGCAAGTGCGATGCCAGGACTTCTTCCTAGGACGTAACTACGAAAGTATTCGGCTGGCACTACCCCCCACTCCGCCGCACTGAAAATATCATGGTGCAGCCGGTAACATAGCAGGTCGCAGCTACTACAACAAAGGCAGGGACGGCGTCCGCGGATGGGTGTGCCCCCCAAAATTATGATCCCGTTGACGCCTTCAGAACCGCTAAGTTAATGCCTTAGGGGTGCAAAAAATGTCTTTTGCTTATTTGTACCCATAAGGCGTTAGCTTACATTCTGAGGGTGATAACCAGATCAAAATTTTGGTGGGCGCACCCCGTTCCCGAGCACGATTCCTGCTTCTTTTTCAGACTACGGCTAACGTTTCAGGAACAGCTTTTTGATGACGTCTTTGGTAAGTCTTTAAACGGATTCAGAAATCCCGGTAAATGGGAATATTGGAGGCTCCCCCAAGCCATCGAAAAGACCAGCTTTTTGATGACGTTTCAAAGACGTTCAGGAAACGTCTCGTATATGTGCAACAAGACGGACATTAGACGAGATATACGACGTCTTCTAGACCAAAACTTCTTACGCGTGCCGTCTCTGAGACGTCGTTAACGTCTCGGATATCCGTCTCGAAGGCGTCTTAAATCCTTTGTGTGCTAGCTGGAGAGGTACTCCGCACCGATTATCGTATAGCACCTATCGCAATGGTATTGCAGCTGTCTTTGGAAATGTGGAGGCCTAGAATTCTGATGTTCTTTAACTCTCGGATGAGTTTACCATCTAGATAAACTGAAATTGCCGGAGGTGAAGGGTCTTTGGGACGAATGAGAAGTAGTTCTGACTTAGGTGCTGAGCAGCTGAGGCCAATACTCTGCGCATGTTCTTGAACCGTTTCTGTCGCCTTTTGGATGGTGTATTCGATTTCGCCAGTTACCCCTGGTGGTCTAGAGAGTGATGTCATCGGCGTGCAGGGAATGCTGCATAGCCGGTATGGCGAATAATTTCAGCGCTAAATTAATCAGGGTTACATTAAAGAGGAGAGGACATAAGACGGCCCCTTGTGGGGTGCCCCTACTGCCGAGGGTTAACATCGGGGTATTAGTTGAAAGCATTCGAACTAGTGTACGGGCAACGTACTTTAATAGTGCATCGGTTTCAATTTTTCCGGGATTTTAAAGGGGCCTTACAAGTTACAACACTTTTGAATATAGTCAGAGAACGGCGCAGGTCTATGGAGGATGCTCCTGTGAACTTGTTAGGGAAATATTAATGCACTGCACGCACCAATGAATTCGCAATTTGGTTTCAACACAGCTAGAAAGCAGCCGCTCTTAATTTCAATAAGTGGCGTCACCGGGGCTACGACTACGCCACACGCTTTTTTCAGTCCTTTAAGAGAGATACGCCCATTTCCTTCATTTCTTTATTTCAAAACGAACAAATAAAGCATAGCAGATTCCGCTCGCATGAAATCAGCCAACGCTGTTTCTTTCTCAGGCGAATTAGCCGGCGCCCCCAGTGATGTCATTTGTTGAAAGAAGAACGGGCGCTTTCCAGCTGTGTTCGAAACAATATCGTGGATTCCCTGGAGCGTGCAGTGCAATAATATTTGGCTCACGTGTTCACAGCAGCCTTCACGACTGATCGGCACCGCTTTCCGACTCTACGCAGAAAAAAAAAAGAAAAAAGGAAAAGAGGGCTTCAAGCTTGCACTAAGCCACGAAAAACTCATACACAGCGAAGCTGATCGGTGACATGCGTATTGCTGTGATGAGGTTGAACTTGGCCACATATTCCAGATCTGCTCGGCGCCGTCAATTTCGTTCTCGTGTAGCGGCAAGCCTTCGATTTCGGGATCGCGGTTTCTTCCTCGCGAGTGCGATTTAGCTTCGGAATACCCATGGCTGCATGCGTTTGTGCATAGCCTCGCGCCGTGAGAGGACGCATGCTCTCGCGGTGCGAAGCAATGCACAAACGCAGAGCTTCGCGAGACGCTGTGCGCCAGGCAAATGAACGCACACAAAATTTGTCTTCTTTTTCTCCTGCTTGCCGCCGCCAGCCGCCGTTTTGCCAGTAGCGGGCTTAGGCCATCTGCGCAAGAGAAGAAAGAAGCGCGCGTGTGGTAGCGTCGTATGTGTTCGGGAACATCATCATCAACAACACTGCGCATTCGGCATTGCATAGTTCGCCCGCTCTCTTGGGGAGATGAACTAAAGGTGATGATGTTTTTTTTTTGGTTCTCCGGACAAGGAACAATTTGCTAAACAGCTTTACTGTTAAACGTGCTGTAGGACCCCTTTAAGAAAGTGCGCACGGTTCGAGTGTACGACGTGAGTGGGCACTTGCGTGCAGTGACATCAGCGCCTTCGAATATATACCAACAAGCAATCGATGATGCTCATAGACCTTACGCATAAAGAAGCTGATACGGCGTAAAGTGTGGCCACGTCTTATCAACATTGTTGTGGCGTGGCCAGTGCTGTATGTCTTCGCGCATCACCGATCATCCTGTTGTAGCATGTTTGAAAGTGCTGATGACAAGGCTTGGAAACGCTTCGTCACGTGGTACTTTGTCGAATCTCCCAGACCTCTTTAGGAGCCTAAAAACGTAAAGCCACTGAACCTATTACCATGATTTTACATTATAAGGATAATAATTTACATGCTGCAAAATTCCCATTTGAGCAATTTGTGTTTAACGCAACTGCTTGAAACTTAGATAACTATAATGTTAATTACCTCAGTTCACTGAAATAATAGCCTGAGATGGACAAGATAACAGTGAACAATACCAATATGGTTGCGTCTTTGAAGTGCACTCGTGAATTTTTATAAGCCCTGGCGTAATTGTTAACTAACGCACCCTGCGTGTTACCGTGTTTTGGCCAGCCCCTTTTGTGCTTCCGGTCGACAAATCACGAAGCTAACAAAGCTACCTGCTTCATTTAACGGTTAAAGGGCTGTTTCCCCGCCACGGTGGTCTAGTGGCTAAGGTACTCGGCTGCTGATCCGAGGGTCGCGGGATCGAATCCCGGCCGTGGCGGCTGCATTTCGATGGAGGCGAAATGTTGAGGCCCGTGTGCTGTGCGATGTCAGTGCACGTTAAAGAACCCCAGGTGGTCGAAATTTCCGGAGACCTCCACTACGGCGTCTCTCATAATCAGAACTGGTTTTGGGACGTAAAAATCCCACAAAACAACAAACAAACATAAAGGGCTGTTCATCCTACTGGAGCTGTTGTCATGTAACTCCTTTTTTAAAACACAACACCGTCTGGCTGTACGATATATTTTCTGCGCACACATTAAAACATTTCAGTAGACCATTAGCCATAGCGAAATAAAAACCGATATACAGGGCGTGCCACTTAGCGTAATGTAATTTTTTAAACTCATTGTTAGTTAGTTTTTAAAAATGACGGAGCGTGCTAGCGAGTTGCAACAAACTCGGTCGTGTTAAGGATCAAGTCTCCTAGTGTTGCGAGTTTTTTTTCATTCTTCATGATCAATTAATTAGGATAAACTAATTACCAAACGTTTTATGTGTTCGCTTCAGCAAGAAATTGTCGATACAACAAATTCATATTTGCGTATGCCCAATTCCTTCCCAATGTCAATGCCCCGAAAGTTGTAGATCAAATAAAAAAAATTCCCTTAAGCAGCATTGATGGGTCTTTTGATGTGTACCGTTAAAGAAAGCCCGCGAAATGTAACAGTAACCACGTGGCAGCGCCACTAATTCGGCGCAAAAAAAAAAAAAAAAAAAACTATACATACGCTTGTACCTACAGCGCTGTAGCAAGCAGACGCACAGTGCGAGTGACGACGAAAGTGCAATATTACGCTCCGTAGTGACGTTAAATGTGGGAACATGAGAATGTAGGTTGCCTAAAGATATTCTCATCGATTCGTCGAATGAAGCCCGCGCACGCACAAACACACATCTTGTGGCCACCGCAAACGCCAAGCATGTCTCGGACAGCGCTGCAGAGACAAGCGGACGTTGTTCCCTGATCGGCTGCCTGGAAGCGCTAATTTTGTGGCGCTATACCACGGTTATTTTTGTATATCGTGGGCTTTGACGGCACATACAAGCAGACCATTTCACATTTCAATTTGATCTGCAAGTTTTTCCGCGACAATTTCTTGCTGAAGCGAATAATTAAACAAGTTATCTCATTAGTTCAGGCCAATTTATTAATTTTGGAAAACGAAAAAAAAATCGTAACACTAGGGCACTTGATCTTGAACATGTATGAGGTTCTTGCAAATCACTAAGACGCTCCATCATTTTTGAAACCCTGTTTGCACTTAGGTGGGACATCCTGTATGTGTCGGGCAACCAAAAAGAGAAAAATCTATGGTGCTCAGCTCGTAAGACAGAACTATATCTTGCATACTCATGCCACACCATACAACAAGGAAATTTAAAGCACGTAACAAAATAACACACTGCAATCTAAAGTTCGGCAGGAATAAAGGTATCACAGTACACCTTTGCTTTTGTTAGATTATGACTAAATGTACAAATAAAGGGCAACTAGGGTCGTTATCGGCCGCTACACGAGAAAAGCAACTTTGCACTGCCGGCAAGTAGCAGTTTCAGATTAGCTTATACCACGACATAAGCTGCCCTTGATTGCTACATAACCAGCCGAAAGCGAAAATAGACATTTTCTTCTTACTTCGCACTTCATGACTGTGCGAGAAACATTCCTGAAACCTTATAGAAAGGGTGACGATTTCCTCTTTCCTAACGCGGCCGAAGGCCTGCCGCTTCGCCTAAGCATCGCATCGGTTCGACTGTGCAGCTAGGACCGGCGCCATGTTAGGTTTGAGAGGCCTCGTCGGGCTGCGACGTCACTCCTCCAGCAGCCAATGAGAGTTGCCGGGCGCGGTCAGGTGGTGATACGGGAGCATGCGGGTAGATACCGGAGGGAAATACGAGCTCCGATCATTGTTCGCCAGAGGACAATCATGGAAGGCGCCCCGTTTCTCTCCGTGCTTCACGCGCCGGATTGAAACCGCAGCGAGGCCTCGCACGCACTCCGGCACATACCGATGCGTCGAGTATATAGTGACGTCGCCGGAGGTTAGCCGGAGTATTATCCTGCAAGACCCCCAAGCTAGGCATATTTTGTTTACAGTGTAAACGACCATTGGGCAGGTACTGAAAGCTCTAGTCAACTAAGCACCATTTCCTAGGGGGGGCGCGGCTGTCACTACCAAACCCTGGTGCACATCCTAGCATTATTTCTGCCCCAGTCGTAAGGAATATTACTCCTACGTGCTAAGGCACTGGTATATTTACACTTGTGTTGGTGGTGTTTGCATAAGGTGAATAAACACCTTCTTTGCAAAGGCTTGTCTCTGTCCCCCTGACCTGAACCTGCCGTGGTTGTGATGTTACGCGAGCCGCTGGATAGGGCCCACAGCTCCAATTCTTAGGGTTGCTGCGTTTGTGCTTGCCAGTATCTGCCACTCCGCTAGCACCCAAGGAAACAGGTATAAAGGATAAGAAAACCCCTGCAAAGTACATGAGGTCGAAAATTAGAAAGACTACGGATTCAGAAGCAGCTGATCATCTAAAACCGAGCCGTCGCCCGTTTTCGCTTTTCTTTGCTGTCTCCACGTGACCTGTATCTACTTTTTGCTTAGTGCTCCTGTCGACGCCGCGTGAACATAGAGACATCATGATTGTGCTCTTTCCTTAAACTCCGAGTGACTGCGAGCATGCGACTGACTAGGCTCTGTTTAATAGCTCCATACATCAGAGCAGAGGCGATGTGAGCGTTGAGCATATATTGTTGAGAAGCAAGATATACAGCTGGAGTTTAGAACCTGTTGCTTAAAAAGTTGACTCGTCGGATGATTTTTATTTCCACGCTTCTCTGCAAATCGCAAATGCATTTTCTGTGGTGATGCTGAGTTTTTTTTAAATAATTCATGTATCGCAGCTCTCTCCTGAAAAAAAAAACTGAAGCCAGTTGCGCGCCTGTGCTCTTCAGTAAACAACGGAGCTGACAAGCAAGCGTCGCCACGTTGCGACCGCACGTTGAGTCCTTTCTTCATGCCTGCTCGTCGACATTTCCTTGCAGCTTTATTTATTGCTCTCTACGTCATCTTCTTTCTTTTTGTCATCCTTATCTCCTTTTATTTTGAAATCCCTCCTCCTCAGCGTCACTTCTGTTTGCCATTTCTTAACTAGAGTAAATTACATACTGTATTACTTAAACAGTACGTGGCTATGCTAGGGTTTGGCCTCTCAACTACTTCTTTAACTCCTTCTAGTCCTCACTTCCCTTTCGCTTTGCTAAACTATACTGTAAAATGTAATGACATATGCTTTGTCCTCTTCTCGTTTTGTTCCTCCTTACCCTTACATCATATCTCATCCTTACCTCTCTCTCCACCTTGCTGCACTATAATGTGAATGGCTATGTCACGTTATGAGCCGCTTCGCGCACAACTCATTATTGTGGTGCAAAGCTAAATTATACGGGGTTATACCCCGCTTTAGCCTTTTTCTTTTCCTGAATATCCTCAGCGTTAAAGCAATCCTCGTTACTTTCTCTTACACCCCCTTGCTCTACGACACTACACATGAGAATGCTATGTCAGGAGCTCTTGCCACATACCCGCTTTCAGTGCTGCCCACCCGCCTTTATGTAGTGGCGGGCTGAGGGCATGTGTGCAAGGGAAGAGAAGTGTACGTGTAAATGCCGCAGATTGGGGATTTCATAGAGGTACATGGGCACGTATTTCATGAGGATGATGCTGATAGTTCTGTACGCACAGCAACGGGCCTGCCCCTAGCTTACACAGCTATGCTGTTAAAATTGCTTCTCGCCTGGCCGAGTTAGAAATCGCGTAGTAGAAAAGAAATATTACTACTATGCTTTGCGGACATTAGTTTTCGTTGCTTAGTTTTTAAAAATGTGCTTCATCTCTGCGTCATAAGAATCGGTATAACACGAAAGTAAAACCTCTCTTCTCGAAGCTGTGCACTGCATAAGCAGCAATGTGGCGAATTAGGGGGCGGAATTCGGGTTGGATACTCTGAAAAATGTGAGCCCTTTGCATGTAGACATCGGCCGCACATCATCACTCAACAGGGATCTTAGCCAGTTGCATGCACGCGAAAGTTATCGAATGACTCGACTCATTTCTCCGAAGACACTGAGTTGGATGTGCCAGAGGCGTGCGCGAAGCTGTCATAAACCAGGGGCGTCCACAATCGCTGGGACCTTGCAAGCGAAAGCAAATGGGTTGCCAGCGGATCGTTTTCTGAATGCATAGTCCACTGCAGCAAAAGGCGCATCAACTCCTTGTTGACGGCAGTCTTTGCGTTCCTGGAGAACAGTGCATCGCAACGCAATTGACCACACAGGACAAATCCTGTAGCGCTCGTACAGTTGCACTTTGCCCAAGGAACACGCCGGCACGACACCGCAGAGCCAAGCGCGTATCAGAGGCTATATTCGAATTACGAGACACATGTAAAAGCTTACGACTGTTAATATTTGGTTTCATATTGCAGACGTTACACCAATCCAAAACATCGCTCAAGTCGCATTGAAGGTTAGAGATCCAATCTAGAGGAGAAGCTCAGCGGAAGATGGAGGCCTTAGTAGACGAACAGGTAGCTAAAAATGATTGAGAACGGGGAATGTCACAGGCTCCTTCGACGTTCCCTCCTGCGACATTCCCTGTTGCCAATCGTTTTAGCGATCTGTTCCTCGATTCAAGGTTAGAGATAATCATCACCTATGACTTCGCGACGCTCATAGCATCACTTACAAAAGGAATGATTGAAGAAGCAACGTTAGCATGTAACGCATTTAAAAAAAAGAGGGTGTCAATGAGGAGGGGCCTAAGAATCGACTCATAGGGAACGACAGAACGGAAAGCATTTCAGTGGAAATGCTTTACCTTATTTCAGGGGAAGTGCTTCACTGTTACTTATTGTAGGCAGCTTCAGAAAAAGCACGAGACCCATCCAAGTACATTAGGATGTACCTTAAATTTGCTTAGTTTGAGAAAGAGTAGATCAAGCGAGATCTTGTCGAGCGCTTTGGAAAAAAATCCTAGGGCCGCGCAGAGGACGCCGCACAGTGAGGTGGAATTGACTGCGAACATTGTCAAAATTTTCTTTCACTCTTACTTTATTCCTGTTATTGCCGCCACCCAGCCCCTTTTATATCTTTCAGTGCCTGGGCGATGGAATGTGGAGCAACGGGAATCGGCCGTCGGCGTTATCGCGGCTTTCAGCCGCGACGCGCCGCCACCGGAGTACAGCTACCGTCACGCTGTCGCGCATGGAAACGCAGGCCGCGGCTGCATTCGCAGGTGTTATATATTTTTCGTCCGGCTGTATTTCATACTGTTTGATGTATAATCAACACTTCTGTAAACGGAGAGAGTGAAGCACTTGTCGCTCATGGAAACAATCCTTTATGGCTGTTCGCGGCTGGTTGGCGGCGCATCCAGACGCAGGCGCGTCGTCTGCTGAGCCGATGTGAGAGCGCGGGTGAGTGATGCGCGGAATGTTGTTCTTTCACCATCATGTTCGCTAGTCTGACAGTCGATTTTTCACTGTCTGAGGGTCGATTTTTGAAAGCAGTTTCTGTCATGAACAACAGATAGCTTAGCTAGTTGGTAAGCATTCATTCTGAAAATCAGGGAGTGCGAACACGGACAAAAGAAGTGAGGACCCCACAACACGTCTTTAGTCGGTGTTTGTCGTGTCGTCACTGCTGGTA